>KZ309333.1:436464-528192 GCA_000376725.2 Ladona fulva | reverse complement strand
ATCATCATCATCAGCCATTTTCAATCCGACGTCGGATGTAGGCCTCTCCAAGCGCTTTCCAATTCTCTCTATTCTGAGCTTCTCGTTGCCATGTTACCCCTAAATACTGAATGATGTCTCTGTTCCATCGGTCCCTTGGTCTTCTTCTTGGTCTCTTCACGTCTCTTGGTATCTAGTTCAGACAGAAAAACTACCCTAGCATCGAACTAAGGACCCTCAGGGTAAAAACCCTCAGGTATACTATAGAAGTGTTTGATCTCTATCGATGACGTGAATTTAAACGTTCTATCTTACCTAGAAATACCCGAAATGATTTCTTGAAAGTTTTGAACTAAGAATTTGCCTAGCATCGAACCTGGGGACACTAGATATAAATCTTTTGCGGCAAACGGAAGATTAAATCATTTTCTAACGATTCCGTAAATTTCAATGTTCTATCTTTACGATAAGTACGCTAAATGAATTTTTGAAAATGCGCTGAATGCATTCTTTTGGGAAAATGGTCGTTTTTGGGGCCTCCTAGAATCGAACCCATGATGCCTAGAATGGATGTCCGCTTCTTTCCATAGTGTGCAAACCCGGGACTTTACGGCAAAAAAAATCGGCGGCTCCGTGAGGCACTTCCCTCTGCCTCGTCTTTAGTATCCTATATGTATATATATCTATATATATACGAGTAAAAGTTGCTTGCATACTGCAAGCTTAATGTAAGATAGATTAGCTAATGTATTGTACACCACCTGCAACACTCCGCCTGCCATACATCGAGTGTCATCCACAAACTACACTAATATAAACGAATTATTCAAAATACGTCCATATGAATTGTCCTAGCATCGAACGTGGGTGTATTAGGACAAATATTCNATGCAAATGATTTTCCAGAAATGCATAATTTCGATATTTCTAAAAAACTTTAACTAATTCTTTTTCAACAGCCGTTTTACTATAATTTTCAGCTATATATTTCTCAAGGTCAAAAGTCCGTCCAAGACATTTTACAGTTCGACTTAAGCTGAGAGTTGTTCGTGTTTATTTAATTTATTATATTTGGAGGAGTGGTAAAATTAAGCTGAAGAACCCCATTGAAGTCAATCTTAAATTTACTTTATCCTTATAAATAACGTTCCCTTTCACTGGATTCAGTCTTCATCGGCAAACTTTCGCACAACAATAGCACACTTTCTCAATGCCTTTACACCTTTCGTCTTAAAATATCCTTACTGAGCCTGGTTTGTTATTGTCCGCTTTTAAACAACCGTTTTAAATGTCCTCTAAAAACAGCGCATACAAACCACCGATAATTCGCTATCACGTTTATCACGGGCAAATCCTTGTCATTTTTAATCTACCGTCAATTTCTAACGACGATTAAAAAAATAACGGAGTTTTTGTTTACTCCTCTTTATATCTGCAGAAATCTAGAATAATCTATATATGTAGCTAGAATGAGAAATTCTTGATAATAATGCACACCAAATTATACTCATTGGAATGGTATGTCGTTATTTGTGTAAATACGTAATCATTAGACCGCACTTCACTATCGATTTAAAAGGCCGAAAATTTTGTAATATTCGAAAGCGGCGCAATGGCTTTTTTTTGGTCGAGCTCCTTACGAAATTAGAAACTCGGACATATAACAGCGGACATAACAAGCAAATTTGAGAAAAAAAAACATTCTGACCTCTAAATAAAATTAAAGGAATACTTAAGAATGGTCTCGTAAAAAAACGAGTCGTGAATTCGTTTGGGCAAAGAGAGATGCAAATGAATGAGCCAAGAAAAACAAAAAAATAGAAATATTCGCGAGAAAAACAGTTGAAAGCTCGAACCGTTTTGGGTTGTACAAAGAGCGAAATGCGGGCTGAAATGAAAGAGGCCTTGGGATGGAGAGTAGCAAGTTATGGTTCGGATGAACGGCATAAAACGTAAAAGGAAATGGAGTCAAAAGGCATAAAAAGCAGAGGAAAACAGATGGTTTCTTTTTGGGGGTCAAAGAAGCGGAGGAAAAGAAGTATTTTTTGGAGCCGACAAAAGATGGAAAATACCGGTATCGTGATAACGGCTCCTTGAGAAGATGAGACAAAAAATCCAGGAATATGTGAAGATGGGATTTCTTCCTGGAAGTATCAACTGACAGACGTTGCGATGCAAAGGAACTAGGTTTTTGGCGAAAAAGAAGCACTGCTCGGAAAATGCTCGGAGTTGTGAAATGACAGTCTCCTATTAAGGAAAACTACTTCCACAGATTACTCTAACTAAAGGAGTCGAAACACCAAAGCCTCGTTTTAGAAGCATTTCGTCGTAGAATAGAATCATTTTTCTATTTAATGTAGTTCGCTTCATCATTATTTAGCGCCTCGCGCTATGCTCATATTAACCGCCCCTTTTTTCTGCGAAATCTGTCACGTGGATGATCCTCGAGATATTTCTTACAAACTTATATTCTATGAAAAGAAGCACACTTAATTATTCCACAATACTTTGACCGGTTTCGCTTCCGCGTAATCAGGTAAACACCAAAATTATATCCAAAGGTACATATAGCAAAGGTGAACGGGGATGGAAGTTGTAAAAATGAGGGGTGAAGGGTTAGGAAAGGCATGCTCGTTAGTGAGCATACCATTTTTGAATGACACAGGATTTCCACTTTGATGCCTTTATTAATCATAACATTTTTTCGCAAGTATGACATGATTTAAAAATTCTTTTCTAATAAATAAAATATTGTCATTTATTTCTTTCAATTCTTTTCTTAAAATGTTTCCGGTAATTTTTCGAATACCACCGCTTCTTCAGAATTTGAAAAGAAATTCGTAATAATATCTTTAATACAATGAATAACGGTGTATTTATTAAAGAGGAATTATTCGATTTCCGTCATTTTCCGAAGATATCATCCGTCCTTTATCGATGTTAAAGGCGACAAATGAAAGCTCGGAGATTATGGAGAGAAACGCTGGAGATACGACTATTATTTTTGACGAAAACGAGAATGAATGGCGTGGGAGGAGATTAAAAAGGAGAAAGAAAGAAAAGTAGAAAATAATGATCGAAAGATAAGTTATTGTGGACAAACTGAAAAGGAAAAATCGATAAGAATGAAGATGAAGGATAAGTGTGCATCTCTTCTCTTTCTTTAAAAATGTGGAAAAAAGTAAAATAAAAGGCGAATAGATGGCGAGTAGAACAGGATGGAAAATAAAATGTGCTTCCACATAAAGCATCATAATGTGCGCTGATGGACGCTCGGTAATGCATTCTCCGATACGCGGGCCTCCGTTGGGCATTGGCTCCATTAGAAAAGAAGCGAGAGAGGACTGCGTAAGCAGAATAAAGAAGGAAAGAGATATGGAAATAAAGAGCGGGAAAAGGACACACCTCGACTGTGAAGGTCACGCTTTAGGAGCCTAGTAATTCTATGCTGTACGTTACAAAATAAAGCAATGGGAAAATCAAAACTAAGGAAGCATGCATCAAAACAGAAAATAAAGAGAGATGAAAGAAGCACTTTTGTTAACAACTATTTTTGTAATTATTGAGCGGGCACATGCAATAGTCCACGGCGACTGACGTAAATAAGCTCTATTTTGGTCAATGGCTGGAGAACGTATAGTACGCAAGGGTTTTGGTAATTGCATTTGTTTACAAAAATTGGAAGTTATTTTAGAGGAGAAAATGAAAATCAAAACAATATTCAAGGAAAAGGGTGACTTTGCAGGTTAAGGCGTGCACCTAGGAAAATCCTGGATTTATTTTCACGTTTTTCCTTGGGATTAAAGCTACGATATAACTCGTATATTCTTGAACGCTGGTGAGTTTATGGATTGTGCCGTTCTTTCATCGCCAATGAGCGTTTGGAAGATATTAATGAATATCAACAATTAATGTATTTCAAAATTGCATAACTCTTGCAGCTGAACTAATTTAAGGCATCGAATATAAGATTAATTTGTGTTTTTTTGTTTAAATAAATACCCTTCGCATATTAAAAGTGATTAAATGATACAAGAAGGTTAAGTTTTTTTAAACCATAGATCAATTTTCAATAAGGACCATAAATCAATTTTTAAAAACTTTTCAGTATATTAAATTGTAAAGTACCTTCTATACGGATATTTTATGTTATTGCAATATTTTCTTTCCCTGCATTGCATTCCTACGATCCGACCCTTTACTAAGCAATTCCAAGCGTTGATAACGTCGCATTCCTTGAAGAGAGGATCTTCGATCGGCCCAATCTCACCAACAATCGGATACGTAGCCAAACTTAGGACCTAAAAATTTATTAGAGAATGTTACAATTTTGTGGCCAGATATTTATTTCTAGCGGTGTAATATAAACCATATAGTAGTTATCTGTCTTTGAGGGGATAAAGCTAGTCACGGTATACTTTTAATTAAAATAATATTTACACCGAATTCTAGGAATATTCTATCCTCTATCTCGTTTAACGAAAAAACTATTTCAGGCGTCGAATATCTATGAATACCTTGTTTCGTAGAAGCGCGATAAATCGAAGTTAATATGAAACCGGAAGAGCAAAGTCGAATCATATATTAGGAATAGGAATTTGCGTGACTTTAAAGTACATTTTGAGGAATAGGCAAAACGAAAGATATCTTTTTATCTTTAATCTGAGGAGAGAGGGATGACGGAGAAAGGCGTGGCATATTTAGAGAACTCACTCTATTGAAGTGAATATTTGAAGGGTTTTCGACATTTGCCTGGAAAGGAAATCGGCATCTGTTTGATCCGGATGCTGAGAAGAGCGACGTCTGCCAGGAAATCTGCAATGGATGAGGAATGTACAAGCAACGCAGAGAAAATGTTTACAACGAATCATTCCTGAGATGTCTTAGAAAGGAAATCTGCCAAAAAAAGTGAAATGTCCAAAAAACTCTAGAAAAGACGAGCTGCGATCGCAATTACATAACTGATAATCATAAAGGATTCAAAATTAAATTAACTAATGAAAAATTAACTAGGATGGAATTTTTCCGTACGCGCTAATTAACGTATTAAAAGATAAACACGTATCATTGGTGGAATTGACTTTTCCGTTTAGTACGTGTGATTTTTTTCTTAGTTGCGGCAGCCCAAAAGTTTTTGAAGAGGTCACCATACAGAGATAAATATGCTGAAAACTACGTTGTATTCTTAACCAAAGCAATGTGATTACAACTATAATATAACATAGATTGAGCAGGTACAGTTGTGACGATTTGTCAGTTGATAGTTTCGCCGGTATTGTCGATCATATTGAAATGTCACGTTGTTCCTAATACCGCACCCCACCTGTAGTCCTAATATCGCACTGAGCGATATTAAGCACACAAGATAATTTAAATGAACACTAACGCTTTGTCGTTTTATTGGTGTTCTGCAACATGTTTTAATTCATTGTTGCAGACGCCTCCTAAAAAGAGAAAGCAGCGGACAGAGGAATGTATTTAATACCATAAATTTGCAGTGGTTGACTCAGCATATTTTCTCAGAATATTCTCAGTGTTCCAATTAGTGTTTATGCCTTTAAAACTCATTTTTATGATTATAAAATACAGTATTCCTAATATCATCCAGTGCGATATTAGGAATGCACCCTGTGCGATATTAGGAACACTTTTTTCAAACGACCAATATCTCATTGTTGCGTCTTTTTATTTTTTTTATTTTATATTATAAGGGGTATTGAAATTTGTAGTTCAGCATAAGGTACAGTATTAATTACCTTATTTTAATCATAACAAGGTATTCATTTTGATTGACAAAGAGCAAATTTTCAGGACATTTTTAAAAAGGGTGCGATATTAGGGATACTTCCCCTACATTTCAATCGTCCGATCCTTGTCTCACCAAACCACCACCGTCCCCCCGTGTCTCACCTAAGGCCCCAAACGAAAGATTCTTCTTTAACTCAACTGCACCTGCTCGGCGAGATCCGATATCGAATCCCCGTTACGACATACCTTTTCCCATTCCATTCTTCTCTATGATCAAGAATGTTTTACATATGGTTTATTCTTACATATTTTGCTGGGCTGGGTGCTTAGCAACCCGCATTTAGGAAGTACCACCTGTCAGGTAACCCTGAAGTTCCTGAACTGCCAGCTGAGCTACGCGAATTGGCCACCCTTTGCCGGTTTTGAGTCCAAACAAATTCCAGCTGCGACAAAACAGATACAAAATCTATTAGTGCGCCACGAAGGAAATCAAAGAAAGGAAGAGAGAGCACGCATAACCGCAAAGTGATTACAGTGTGCGGAAAATTCAAGACGTGGGGAAGTGAGTTTTTGAAGGCCGCCAAGGGGCGGGATTTAATCAGCAAAAGGTCTGAATGTGGCGGGGACAAAAAGATGAAACCTCATTGGGTTGCTCCCGCAGGAGGCAAAAAAGAGATTGTCTCGGCGTGGGAAAATCACGAGGGGAAGACTGCAGCTAATAATTATGGTAAAAGAGAGTGGATTGGGAGGGAATATTTTATTTTCGTTCGCTTAAGACGCAGGATTAAAAGGAGGCGGTGGATTATAGCGATTGCTTGGGGCGGAGGCGGTTTCATTCACTCACGACGATGATTAAAAGATGCTCTTAATTTGATTTAAAAGAGAATCTCCGCTGGGGTTCGCGTCTCCAGTTTTCCGGATTGATTTCGGGCTCCTTGAGAAAAATCTCGACTAACTTGGGAGAAGTGCGTGTACCTGGTGAATCTCAGAGGTGAGGCGGCCTTGATTGCGGCCTCTTTGTCACCTCCAAATGTACACACTTGAATAATTTTGTTTCTCGATCTAAACTCAATGTGCGGCGGCGTTACTTCATGAAAGGCCATATGAATGAAAAACAAACCTCTCTCCGGATTTCCGAGAAAATCTGTGGAAAAGTACGTGATATTTCTTTTCCACTATTCCTCAATGTAGTTGATCTATTCATCTATTTATCTAAGGAACATTCTAAGCTTGGCTTCGATTACATGCAGTTTCTTTCCTTCGTAAAATTTCCCACAGCACATGCCAACACCTGTTCTTATCTCAGTGATTTGCAGGAACTGCGCATTTTTTTCTATTTCTTCCAAGTATGCTGTTGACACTTTCCTATTACTTATTTCCCCCTCTTCTTTTAGATTTTAGTTGCTACTATCAGTAGGTTTCGCAGGTTTTTCACGCCCCCCTTCACGTGGCTGTTTTCCTGCAGAGTTTTAATTTTTAAGTGCAGACTTAGGTTTTTTTAAGCCCACATAATAGTTCCTTTTTTAATGCTTTTCTTTAGTTCAGCTGCAAATACCTCTTTAAATTCGGTCTGTAATGACTAAAGGTTAGACGTAAGAAGAATCTCTATCTCGCCCTTAAATAAAGACGTATTATTCTAATTATTATATGTTTGCTATACTTAAGCAGACAATATGCCACGCAAGTGCGGCCTCATGCTTTCACTTCCGGCCTTGATGCGATCGAGCCGCCTTCCGATTTTCCCCACCAGCTCAGTGTCCTTCTCTAAGATTTCCTTCACTTATGAATTCCCAGCAGTAGCTTTTCCGAATGTGTCAGAGGTTGGGTTCCGCAACAGAAGGCCTTTTTTTCTAATAAAAAGGGCCCGACGTTGACTTTTCCCAAGGATTGTAGTAAAACTAGCGTAATTCGTGTTCACGCGGTTCAAATTATTCCCTCAGATAACGTAGATTCGTCATTTACTCCAAACGGTATTGGAAACATAAACAATTTATATTCAATTGAGGTCTGATCGTAAAATTCGTCCGTAATATGAGATTCGAACGCAAACTGTCGTTTAACGGAGGTTTTTATCCAATTTCTGCGCAATCGGCGACTGTTTGTGGCCGACAAAATGACTATCAGTCCATTTTACGAGTGAATAAAACGTCGAAGTACCCAAGAAGATAATGAAGAAAACAAAGGCCATCCCTCCAAAGTAAGGAAAGCTCTGATCTATAACGCAGAAGGCCGACTTCTAAAGCAATAGAAGCATAGAACGAAGAGGAAAATCCCACGAATGGGAACCCGAGAATGTTAGGCAGTGAATGTAGAAGCATTTACCGAAGGCTCACTACTTTACGAGGGGAGGATGACATCTTAAAAAAATCGGCGGATTTGAGTGCTCGTAACGGCTCCTTTTCCTAGGGATCGCCGTGGCCTTAATAACGCCAAGGCGGCGAGATATGAGAAATTTACGTGCCATAATGGGCTGTAATAGTCTCCGGTTATTCTCCGGAGCCAGACCACCTACCGCCATCCCGTCTTTCATGTTCTCCCTTTTCTTTCGCGCAGAGCCCTCCTGTGGCCATTTCCGAAAACCTGCTTAAGTAGCGNAAAATGGTCGTTTTTGGGGCCTCCTAGAATCGAACCCATGATGCCTAGAATGGATGTCCGCTTCTTTCCATAGTGTGCAAACCCGGGACTTTACGGCAAAAAAAATCGGCGGCTCCGTGAGGCACTTCCCTCTGCCTCGTCTTTAGTATCCTATATGTATATATATCTATATATATACGAGTAAAAGTTGCTTGCATACTGCAAGCTTAATGTAAGATAGATTAGCTAATGTATTGTACACCACCTGCAACACTCCGCCTGCCATACATCGAGTGTCATCCACAAACTACACTAATATAAACGAATTATTCAAAATACGTCCATATGAATTGTCCTAGCATCGAACGTGGGTGTATTAGGACAAATATTCTTACAGCATACGATAGAAATTCCTATCTTCTATAGATGTAGCGAATTTCAACCTTCTACCTGACCGGGAAATCCCGTAATTCATGAACTTCAGAGAGAAAAACTGCCCTAGCATGGAACGAAGGACCCTCAGAGAAAAAAACCTCTAGGTATACTATAGACGTGTTTGCTCTCTATCGATGACGTGAATTTGAACGTTCTATCTAACTTAGAAATACCCGAAATGATTTCTTGAAATTTTTGCACTAAGAATTTACCTAGGATCGAACCTGGGGCCACTAGGGATAAAGGTTATGCGGCATACGGAAGATAAAATTATTTTCTAACGAATTCGTAAATTTCAACGTTCTATCTTTACGGTAAGTACGCTAAACGAATTTTTGAAAATGCGCTGAATGCATTCTTTTGGGAAAATGGTCGTTTTTGGGGCCTCCTAGAATCGAACCCATGATGCCTGGAATGGGTGTCCGCTTTTTTCCGTAGTGTCCAAACCCGGGACTTTACGGCAAAAAAATCGGCGGCTCCGTGAGGCGCTTCCTTCCGCCTCATCTTTAGTATCCTATATGTATAATTATCTATATATATCCGGAGAAGCGTCTATATAAAGAGATATACGTCTATATAAAGATATGTATGAGCGTAATAGATCCGGAAGAGGAAAATGGGGCAATGGAGGCTCAAGTACGAGCTTCGGTACAAAGAAATGCACAAGGAGCAGAAATGAAGGACAATGAAAACACACTTCCCAGGTCAAGTGGCGGTAATGAATACGGAACACGTGGATAAACGTTTCGGCGATTCAAGAGCAAAATAAAAGCCACTTTGTGCAGATGGAATGCATTCGGATATGATGAAGAACATTTTCTTCTAGTGGTAGAGAGAAATTATAGCAAAGGGGTTACTTAAAAGAAATTAACAGCCAACTCCACTGCTCTGTCTGTATTAATCCAGAACTTAGATACAATATTGCAACATTCGTTTACTCACAGAAAAAACTCAAAAGTTGTTTGGCGAATGCAACTTTTACATTACAAGCTAAAGATAGTAAAGAGCAACTGTAAATTTGGATCACTTCCGGTAAAAAGGAGATGTTTATTTTATACCGTAGATGAAACGAAAATCTAAAAATGCGTGAAGTTTGAGGAAATCGACACGATGAAGATTCGGAAATACAGATAAAAAAACAGAGAGTTTAATATCTGTAACTTAGGCTTGGACGACCATTAACCCGGCTTTAACAATTTAATATTTAAGTTTTAACAATTACTGATATTTAGCAATATTTGCAGACTTTTCTAGATAGAAAATGTAAATTTAATATAGATAATATAAATGATTTTTTTTCATTTTACTGAATTAAAATATTTGCAAAATGAAGAGAAAAATTAAACATCGACGTAGAAAAGTAAAGAAGCGGTACTCTCTTTGCGGTATTCAAAGCACATGTAGCAATGAAAATGCCTATAATCTTTATACAGAAATATTTCATCTCTTTAGTACTTATTAATACAGACTTAAAGCAGTTTACTGTTGATTTTGCACAGCTAATCTGAATAAATCTGAAAGGGAAAGGATAATGTTTTAGGGGGGATTGAAAGAATTAATAATGGAAAATCCTTCGACTTCTTTTGTAATATTTTCAGAACATTCTATGCAGATTTTAATGAAGTGCTTCGTACAAAAGTGTTTTTCAAATATTTCATAATGTATCTTAGTTCGTACGTCCGTCACAAATTACATATCTTACAGTTTATCATTTTCATAGTTTTTGCTGTGGTTCTGATGTCGATGACTCTTTTAACTCTTTTTCGAATTCCTTGGAAGGTTTTTTCCTCATTCTTATAATTGGCTTTGTCAACCCTTTTGCGACTGCTCAGAGGAACGCCGTAATTCTCGTATATCTTTTCACCTCAGAACATATTCTTCTATAGACAATTAACGCATTTACCTCAATGCGTTAAGATTATTAAATTGCCACTAGCCATCTTCTTTTATTTTTTACTACACTATAACTTCTACACATTTCATACACAATACCGACGCACAGTGGGCTAGAATCGAAAAAAGCTGGCCAAAAATACAAAAAGGGTTTTTGTTTGAGTGAGGACTATGAAACTTCGCCAGGCTACTCTTGAATAAATTCTGCATACAACTATGCAAAGAAATTTACGATATCTCATACGCATCACAATAATACAGGGGGTCAAACATGATAAAATATTGCGAAAAATTGTCTTCCAATTTTCGCAAAATTCTTCAAATTCAAGCTGATAGTGAACCCAAATGAGAAATATAAATGAAGATATAAAGATTGTATTGTTAATGCAACCGAGTCTTGAGTCATACATATAAAAAGCAAATGTCTTTCCGCCCCCCTATTTATCTCAAAAAACGGCTTGCCTTAGAGATCTGAAACAAATTGCATTGTGTTTCTACGAAGCTGAAACCTTCAGGAAAACTATTATCACCTCTGTAAAGGCCCGGATTCGAAACCAGGAGCCCATGATACGACGACCTACTTTATCGATTTTCATCCCTGTACATCTAAGCGTTGAGCATATTACAGTAGTCACAGTAACATAGGAGTAACCCAGGAGCACAAAATACGTTTCCATAAGAGATGAACGTTAAGTACGTTTACTTCACTTGCAGAGGTCGTTTCTTTTACAAAATTAAATTAGAAACAATGGTCCTAAGAAAATTAGACAAGTGTCTCAAGAAAGGAAAATAACCATAGAATCTTATTTTAGCCGTGAATCTTTCATATAGATTCGAAATTACGAGAACATTGATAAAATACACGGAAAATGTTTGGGAAATAAACAATCCATCCCTTTGACGACCAAGGCAATTGTTGAACATTGATTTCATGAGTTAACCCATAATCAGTTCTTATAATTTAGATAAGAAATGTACGTAAAGTAGGCTTTCATGACTTGAAAACAGTAGAATAAATATTATAAATAATGGTAAGAAATATGTTGCGTTATTATGATCTTACGACGGACTGTTTGTGGCTTCGGAGGACCAGATATATACGATAATAGATACATTTTAAACTAAATCAAGATCCGTCATGCTTGACAGGGGCGTTTACTAGTAATAGAATGATGATGAATGATTTTGGATAAAGGCGTTCATTTTGGTCGATCCTTCAGCGCACCGAAAGTTGATAAAGTACACGGAAAATAAAGGGAATTCTTAGGGTTTTCTTGTTTTACATAAGTGGAATTATTTCATATTAGATTATTATCTCACTCCCCATCATTCCTAGTATACCTTAATCCCTCTCCTATACTTGTCGTTGTTAACTGGATAGGTGTTGAGAATCCAACTAGACTTATTTCATCTGTTGACTTGACTTGTTCGTTGTAAAACGATTGCTTACGGATGCATGTATTGATTTTTAATGACTGAGTTTTATTTCGTGCACTATTCGATGACTGTTTATGTAATAACATCGTAGGGCGATGTATCTATAAATATTATTGTTAGATGAAATCCCACACTGAACCCACCAATCATTATAAAAGGGAGAACTTTGTCTGTGATGAATATTCTGTTAATTTATATAATCTTCGGCTTAGTCGAGTGCTAAAGACCGAGTACCGAAGAGCAGTAATACCGGATAACAGATGAAGAATATGTATTGATGATTGAAACCTTAATCGTCTTGAGCATCGTGTTTGCTTCGATTATTCGATAAAAGTCGCAATTGGAAACTAAACGCAAACATTTTATTAATTTCATTTGTTCACCATCGTGTAAAACAGGTTCCAGTGCGCTGGCCACCTTAAGGGCACTCGATAAAGGAAGGAAAATTTCGAGGGGCGGACCCTAGGAAACCTTTTTCCGCACTCTCTCCAGGGCGATCTTTAGCAAGATCCTGTGAAGCCCAAACCCCTTTAAAGACGGCAAATAAAAGAAGCTGCCTCTTTTACGCTCACGAGAAAACTCCTTTAGACGAGCTATCGCAAAACCTCAATCAATGACGGCGCTTCCATTTCACTGAGAGCCTCGTCTTTGTGGAGAGGAAAACTTCCACAAAATGAGAGAGAAATTGGAGGGAGTCGAGCAACTATTAATACGCAACTTTATTTTACGGTTCCGTCCGAAAGAACGGAACCCCCTGCCACACGCCGTAAGGCGGCTTGCAGGGTATTTATGTAGATGTAGATGAAAGAACACCCGAGTGGGCAACCGAAGGCACTTCATACGAAGTCAACGCACGGACGCGAATGATTTTGCAGTGAAGTTATCGCGCTCGGGAAAACAAAACACAAGGCTGGCCCTTTATTTCAATTATCACATAAATGTTAGGAAGAATACCATTCTAAGTTTCCTTTTCCAGAATGATATTGCGTTCGAAATTTAACTATGTACACTTTAAAAGATTTCGTGGAGACTGGACCATTTTTACATCTTTCCTAAGATAACTGAAAATGGTTGGAATTTTCCTGAATTAGAAATGAAGATGCTCTTTCTTCAGAAATTAAGCCACCAAAGGATATTCAAAGGATATAAAGGATATAAAGGATCTCCTCTTGAACGAAACAGAACAGCAACAACTTAATAACATTTAGCAATGAGCTTCCCGTCGTAGCAAATAAAATGGCATTCAAAATACATTTAGTAATAGAATGAGTTTGTCACCTCGTTTTTGTGGCTATTCTTCCTGAGGTGAGAACTGAGATAAAAGAGAGAGAGGATAGAAGAGGAATCATATTTATTAAAGAGCGGCGAATGAAAAATGCAAGCCGAGGGGGATATTTCCGCGTGAATTATGAAATGACGATCGCGAAGCGAAAATGAATTCCTCAAAAATTCGGATAGAAAATAAATGGCCGCTCGCACTCCGTGGAAGTGGAATCAAAACTCCGAAAGAAAAATTACCAATTCTGTGGAGTAGTGAATTATTTGACCGTCTCGCAAAAATGATATCGAAAGCGATTAAGGGCGGGCATTTTGCGAGCGATGGCTTTTATGATTCGGAGGTTATAAACGCCGCATACTTTGAGACGGAACGGAGATTAATGTTTCATAGAACACACAGAGCTTATATCAGAAGGGAAAGTGGTATTGAAAACATCGTCGGATAATGTTCCAAGGGGAAATTAACGGCCGACACTTCAAATTTATTATAAAATCGTTATAAATGTAGTTCATAATTGGCGCTGAATGAGGATTTGCATACGCGATGAGAAAGTAACGTTATTTAAGACGTTTCCCAATTTACGAATAATGACTCACTTAAGACAGCTTCTTCCTGGTAGATAACAACTCCCTGAAATACGAATTTTACAGCAATTAAGCGCATTTCAGGCAAATTCAGATTTTAAAATATTACAGAATACCAAAAGCCAAACTTAGATGTGAACAATTTTCAGTTTCCGAGCAAACGCAACGATAATTCTTAACGGCGCTTTAAGAACGTTGTTCTTTATTATTCGTTAGTTCTTCCACTTTTTATGAAAAATACAACTGAAGCGTGAAAGCGAAATTTCTTTGTTTCGCTTTTTCCAAGGTTTACAAAATTTATGACTTCATATGTTGTTGGCCTAAGTTTTATTCCCATTATGCTTGGAATTAAATTTAGCAATGAGAGAATCATTCTTCTATTATAATTAAACCTTAAACCAGGAATATTTTTTCATTATAACCGGTATAATTTGAAGTTCTACATTATTTGTTAATCTCCGCAGGTAATATGAATATCCGATCTTTCCCGTTCCAATTAGCTAAGACCGTTTTCACAGCTCACCGCTCATCATTCGATTACAAACCTTAAGATTTTGATACAAATAGTTGGCTTTATTTAGCAGCAATATATCTACTCTCAATATGAAACAAACAAATAAAAAAACATCGCCAACAACCAAGGGGGAAGGGCAGTCATCACATTCGGACGCATGTCAATCAAGAAGAAGGGAAAATTAACTTACTAATTCAGACTAATCACGTTTCCAGATGATCTAGCCCATATTATGCGTCCTTCCTGTTTCATAGGCCGTTTTGAGACTGCGAGAAAGATCAGGGAAATGGATGCTAGAACGAATCGATTGAAAAATTCATTTTTTTCCGCGAAAGTTATCGATTAGGAAAATAATGTGACGATGCATGCACCCTCTGCCACACGCCAAAAGGCGGGTTGCAGGGTCCACTTTCTAAAAGGGATCCGTATGGAATGCGTGTTACTACAACATACAATGTTATATTTTAACCTTCCTTCTAATTACATCCTACATCGCTTACTCAGCCGTAATATGCGTGTTATAATATATTCGGTTGCTGGAGATTTTTTTAATCATGGTCGAAGGTTCAGGTCAAATTTAGTTTTCCTGGAGAAACATATTTACCGGTTCATTGCCTTACAAAATTTTCGTACATTTTGACGTCCATCAAAGGAATGGAATGAATTATCAGAAGACATACTAAATGAGGCATAATCTCTCTGTTAGTTGTTTTCCGGAATGAGCTGAAATTGAAATACGGTCGACTAGACTTAAATGCCACACGTTCGGCATTTGTAGAATATCTGTATAATGGAGACCCGTATACGAGTAAGCCTCAAAGAAAGTGGTGTCCATCTCGACAGAGGGATATTAAATACTTTAGACTGCGTATTTAGACACCAGTTAGTCTCTGACGTAAAAATTCGTTTGAATAAAAAAGGCTTTGAAGGGCGTAAACTCAAGGGTCTCAAGTTTCAAAAGTTCTCCGTCAAGTGGTAGTGGCACCAGCATAGCCTCCACTTTCCATCTCAACTCAAACAAATAACTTTCCGTGCGCATTTGCCTATTTCCCGTCTGAATTTCTGTGCGGGCCTCAAAACCCCGTCTCTCACGTTAGCGGAACCGCTTACTACGAATCGCAAATCTACGCACTTCTCTGTAAGTACAAGGATACTTAACACAAGAATGGGACCATTTACCGATCGGAAGCCAAGAAATGGGCAAAATGATTGTTTTATTTCCGTTAGTTCGGTCACACGTCCACAGTCGTAGTGGGGTTAAAGCAAAGCATACGCTAATGTAAGAGAGCAACGAATGATAGCTATATTTCACACAACAGAACACAAATCAGAAAGAGAAGTAGTGACGTAATAGTAAGTAGTGAGGATCCTTAGCAGCCTACAGTTGAATACGAACCTATTTTATCAAACATAGAATTATGCAGTTTCCTTGATGGAGAGGATAAACTAATCTTAATAATAATACATTTGCATAAAATGTTTCAAAAGCCATTGATTTCCATTTCTGGACCTGTACTCCGAAGACACCTCCCATCCTCGAGGTGCTGTACTCTAAAACGGATCACCCAAGAAACCAGGTATGGGATTTTATGCGCAATGGTACTCAAGGGTTCACAAAACTCATTGCTGCGTTCGTAGATTACTAATTGAATATAATAGCAGATAAGTATAAGAAAAAAATAATGGAAAGGAATATATAAAATATTGTAGACAGAAGGACAAAACGATGTAGGAAAAATTCTACGGAATTAGGGTTCCGTTTGGATTCAGCTGAATATGGTTTGAAAGTTTAATTCAGAACACTTTAGGACATCACCTGGGATCCGATTCTAAGGGCCGAATTTTTAGACGACACTCGAGCGGCCACTAACACTCAATACGTCACAAATCAACACTTGAGTGCTCGCGCCGAATTTTTAGTCGCAGAATGAGTGCTATATGCACTCGCCTTATGAGATTTGTTGGATGTACACTCGGAGTGCTCTTAGATCGTTATGTAAACAAACAAGATGGCGGAAATCTGGAGAGAAGCTGCCGTCTAAGGATTTAATTATCAAATTTAAAGGTTAAAATGCAGATTTTTTCTTAAAAATCGGTATGGTTACTCTAATTAAACCGGCGTGTTTTCTTTAACGTGCAGAGCCTTCAACGGCGTCTTTTCTTCCAGCGTGCAGAGCCATTAATGTTTTTATTTGGTTTTGTGAAATATTTTATATTAAGGAGATGCCTTTTTCAACTTATCTATAACTGCTTCAGGTATAGATACTTCTAAACTATCATAGGTTACGAAAGCGTAGGACGTTTTTGACGACGATTTTGGTGAAATTATTGATTATGTCATGGAAAACGTTTACCTTAACACAGATTGTACATCAGCGACTTAAGTAATCCCATGAATTATTACTCCTCTAAAAAGTTCCTCCAGCATTACAGGAATAATGAGGAAATTATTAGAGATGAGTCATTTCCGATGATAATGAGATCGTAGCTGGGAATCGAACCACGGTCAACCACTTTCCGTACGAGAGAAAAAACACTCATTTTCATTCTTTATCTCAAATGAAGAATGTGGATCATGCATTCTACATCGATTATCTACAAATTTTCGGTTACCCTACAATCACATTTTAACTCTATTCGGTGATTTTACTGCTATACGCGCACTTATATTTTCTCAACTTTCTTAAAAAAGTAAGTTTTCTAAGGTAATTTTGTAGTACATTACCTTTCGTAACATTAGCACAAAACTCGAGAATGCTCATTCAGTTATGATATTTGCTGGGAAAATCTGAAAATTCGGCCATAAGGCTAATTTCCAGCACAGTTAGGGCCGAAAATATTTGGGTACTGCCAAATCAAAAGTTTGCCAAAGCTCACAATGTTGAGATTTTCTGAGCTTGTCTCTTACTGACAATGTGCTACCTTAAAAATCTTAGGCTTTCCTGGTGGATACTATGTGAAAAGGATTCTCGGGTTTCCCGAGAATCCTTTTTCCCACCTTAAAATCCTACTATGCAATTGATTTTCGCTAAAAGGGCAGATTTATTACATTTTTAGCGTTCCTAAAAATATAACAAAAATTAAAAATAAAAGAATGATCATTACAAGAAACATTTCTTATCATTTTCTTTCAAACAATGGCGACGAAATTTTACGAGAGAAGGACGTCCAAAAATGAAATTTTATTTTTTATTGCAATTGAAAATTTATTTTAATGTCTTCAGTGATAAAATGTGGAAATCTAATTTCTAAAACGAAACTACATAGAGGTGTGTCACTTTACAAAAAGAAGAAATAAAATCAATTGACGAAGCTGTCACTGTGTGGAACTCCATAACGTTAGTTAGGAAAAGAACACTTTGTCTTAGTTCCACAAGATAGTTAATTGTGCAGCCCAGATGATGAGTAGACCTTAGTCGAAACCGGTCGCACAATAAACTATCTTGTGGAACTAAGACAGTGTTCTTTTCCTTACTAAAAGAAGAAATATTTTGAGTCAAAACCTAATCATAGACTGAATTGTATTATTAATTATATTAAAAATGCGCATGACATTCTGTATAGTATTAATAAATTTACTTTGATCTTGAATATCGACTAGAGTAAAGCAGGAGTTTTGATCAGGAATAACTGACAGCGTTTGTCCAATGAGTGTACAATGAAGTGCGTGCTTTATCAATATAGAGTGAGTACTCAATATTAGCTTAATTTGGGGCCCCCAATGGCGGTTACTTAAACGTTCTCGTTGTATTCAGATATTCAGCCTCGACAAGTTTGTTTTTCCTCTAACAGAAACAATAACTTTTCATCAGACATTGATCCTAAGACGTACTCAGGCATATGACACTCGAAAATTGCCTATAAAATCCCACCTTCAGCGGCATTTTCGAGGAGTTCCATCCCATAGCTCTCGCTTTCCATAGAAGAGTCTAAAAACTCAGAAGATTCCGACCTCTTCACGACTGATTCAACGTGATGATCTAATTTCCGGCGCAAAATAAAAAGACGGTAAAACGCATTTCCAAAAGGAATCGCCGCCAAAACAAGGCAAACGGTCAAATATAATCTTTCGACGAAAGCATAAGATAACAACACAGCGCAGCGCGACACAATCTTCTCAGTTTATTCCGGATGGAAATGGTGCTACATTGAGCAATCTCTAAGATCAAAGGATAGGCGAGCAAAGCGTTAGAGACGAATCTAAGAGGGAACTTAAGGGAGGGATAGGGTTTAGTACAGGGTCATTCCGTCAGATGGGGCTGGCGAGGGAGGGACGCCATGAGAGGGATTACCCGCGCTGCAATCAGGATCAGTGGAGGGAAAGGGTCAAGGGAAGAAAAAGTATCCACGGCTAAAGGTGTTATCCAGAAGACACCTTCAATGTCATCAAATAATAGACCTCGCCGTAGATAATAACTGAGAAAAGCCATTCACGATGCTACATAAAACAAACTGAAATAACAATTACCAATTAAGTTTGTATTAAACAAATACAGTCCCCGGAATAAGGTGCCGAGAATCGTATAATTGTATAATGTCACGATACATATTATTGCACTAACGCTTTCTCATATGAATATATTTCAGGCAATTTCTACGTTAAGCTAGGAAATTAAATCACTTGCACGCCAAACTTAAATATCTTTATAAATTAAAATGTTCTCCTTTATCGTAACGCAACCGTCTGCAGAGAAAAAATGCTTCAGTAAAGTGTAAATCAGATCAAGAAAAACCTTTCAAACTCCTCGGGGTAGAAATAGTATCACACGCATATAATAATTTTATACCTGTTTAATCGCACCAAAGGTATTTAATCATTTAAAACTAAAACAATGAAAATCAGCAAAGATCAAAAGCACGCATCTTCAGGGGCTTTGGGATACGACACGCCTTCATAATGGAAGAGGAAATTAAAATGAGAACTTCGGAACAATTTCCGACCGAACATTACGTCAATTTGCTAAAAATACAAGGAAACAATATTTGGCCGGTGTTGGGGCGGATAAAGCCGCTCAACTCATTCCGTTGTTTCTTGGGTTGAATGCCTCAACTTCGGAGGCTGTATTCCCGACAATGGTTCAACTTTATAATCCTCTTCCACTGCTGTTTACACGTTCCTCTATACGGTGATAGGGAATTAGGCTTACGAAGTTAGACGTCGGAGCTTAGAACCCTATAAATAACATCCAAACTATCAAAGGTTATAATCAGGTGGGGCGAACATTGTAGAACATTCTCGGGAGTGATTTCTATACTCGAGGTAATTGACACACGAGAGGTAATTTTTTTTATTTGGTTCTCCAATACTTGGTTGCAAACGGTAAATCTTACACTCTGTGATTGAATAATTTAACTACTTCGCCAAAAAAGTGTCTCAGGCCCGGTATTTAAGTTAACCTCCAGGTTAACTCGAAAATCCGTATTACAATGGATGGTTAAGCCTTAACTGGTAGTTAAAGTACTAGTTATCTTAACTACCAGATTGAGTTATGGGCAAATCCTACTACTACAAACAAGATGGCGGATAAGTACGGTAAAAATCCCTCATCTCAGCTTGTTTAATTTTAAAAAGTACGTTTTACCGGCAGAATTTTATGAAAACAATACTTCTAATATTCTCACGGTGGTATGTATTCATGATAACGAAAATTCTAATGAATTGGGCTTTTTATCTTCTAAATATCCTTAGATATGTGTTGTGCGTTAGTAAGTATTTACCTATATATCAAATACTACTTCGGAGATGAAAAGTTGAACATTGGCGGTGACATAAATGTAGTTTTGTGTTTAAATGTAGAATAATAACATGTATTTATTGTAGAAGTTTTATGTACGACACATCTGATTAACTATAAGCGATTCCTAGCGATTTATTAGTTAGTAAGTAGAATTTGAGGATGAATGTTAATAATACACGTAGAATTATTTTACAGAACAAGGAAAGTGGTTTAGCTAAAAGATTTCACATTAGTTATTACTACTATTAACTACTATATTAGATAAATCGATGTATTGTTTAGCACTATCACACACGTTTCTGATGCTTTATCATTAGAACCTAGACACAATCCCTAATATATTAGAGTGTGTGAGAAATTTTGTTAAACCTGTTTTAAAGATATTCTTTTAGCAATAAAATAGGAAACATTACCCATCATCAACGCAATCTATGTAACTTATTAATCCTTTACTATGTAACTCAATTATCCCAATAATTTTATCTTATGATTAATATAGACTGAAATGCAAAGCATCACTACCTGTTTTCCGCAATATCTGTCGTTCCATGCAACGGCCTTTTTTGTCTCTTTCTTTACGACGTTGAATCTTCCCCTAAATTTCTCCTAAGATCTAAAACTAAGTTCCTGGGCATCAATTTACATACCACTTCCATTTAAAAGAGCAACATAAAGCTTCACTTTAATTAAATACCACTAGTAGCAAATAACAAATGTACAGTGGCGGAATAAATTAACGCAAATTTTTACGAGCGCCAGAAGTGGCATTCACGGGAACTACTAGGAACAGCACTTATTATGACTGACCGGCAACACTGAAAAATTCCCCCCTTTGGAAGTCTTCTATTTAAATCCTTCGCGCGGTTGCTCGTGGTGATCACCTTATCTATTTTGGCATTCCTCTTTCAAAAACAGTGATAAATATAGAATGCGAAGTGAAGTATACTTTAATTGCTATTTAACTCTGATATACGCTGAAATTAAAAATAAAAAGTTCAAAAAAAATGAATTTACTGAGATAGANTGTAACACATTGTCACCGCTAAGCACATACGGCCACCCAAGCAAATTGATGCCCTCATTTCTTGAAGGTCTCTCATATGATTGTGATGGTCAGACGTACCCCAATTCGGGATATAATAAACCATTCACTGAAGTTAGTTTATAAAAAAACTACTCTTGAATGGGATGCAAAAAAAATATCCAAGTGTTTTGTTTCGTGCAGGATGATTGAGATCTGAAGCTTGGGCTTTCGTTATACATGGAGGTGAGTTTTTGGGTATAGCAGGTAGGATATCTTTTCTAAAATCATGAATAGATACGTAGTATCATCACTTCTAGAGATGCCACCAATTGAACGAAATATAAACGCTAAAGAATAGTTTGCTAGCAGGTTTAGACAGACGATTATCTTCTTGAAAAACCTTCAGCTACTTCCGTATCATTGTGATACTTTTTTATTTTCTACCACATTTCTTTCCTTTTCCGCTTAGTTTAATTATGAAATATTCTTTTAAGTATGTTATATGTTTTCCTTTCTGTGTTATAATCTACAATGCTTAACCATATTTACTATTGACTGCTTGATATGTGGACGAATTCAGAATAGATACCGGTTAAAATTGAAAAATATTCCAAAAATTACAAATTTTCTATTTTAATTCTTGATTTTATCAATTCATTGATAATAATAATGCATGTAATAACTGATTTACACAACTTTTAAATGTAGACATGATGTGACTTCAAAATACATCATCTTCTGTTAATATACTACTTGTCATCATAATATTGCAACGTTTATGGATGAGATTGATCAAAGCAGCATAGAAAACAAATCAAGTTACATTATAGAATTATTTCTTTTCAAAAATCAAAGTACTTAATGTTTAAGTCTTTCATTGAAATTTATTTATTTAGTTCTTTTTCTTTCAATTTGATATCAAGTATCATTCTTTCTTCCTCGGCCATGGCAATTCTAATTTTAATACCATGGAGCTCATCTTCTCTCCTTTCCTTACTTTCATGCTCTTTTAGTAAGATATGTATCTGTAATTTAATCAAATCCAATTTTGCTTCTGTCAGCAATGTTAAATTCTCTCTCGGATTCTTGTTTATAATTCTTTTTTGGGTCTTGGATTCTAAAAAAGGGTCCCTTATTATTTTCGATAGAATCAAAAACTAAATTCAAATGTATAAGAATTACATACTGCCTGATTTTCCATCGCCTGTCTTCTTCGCTTCTATCGTTTCGTAATTTTCATCATCAATCATTGCATACGTTGGAGCTATCGTAATTGATGTATCATTAAGTATTAAATAATATAGGGAAAGTAATCATCAAACCTAAACATTTACCCTAACTTACTTTCCGCTATATGCACACCATGATTTGATTGTAACTTTTTAAATACTCCTGATTCTTGGATGATGAAATTCTTAATTCAAGGAAATTGGAACAATTATATAGCAAACTATGGAATAATCAAGTTCAAGTCTACCGTAGTGTTGACAAATACAAAAGGTATTAAGCGACCTAATTAGTAATAAACTTTAAAGAAGGGCATACTTTGGAATCTCTATATTTAAGTTGTAAAAGAATTCATTTTGCTATTTTAAAAACTTCTATGGTTACTGTACCGTCCCCTTCATTCCCTGATTTTAATCCTCCGTCAATTGGTATCATTGCTGATGGGGAATAAGAGCTCCAGTCTGAAATTGCAATAGTTCATTAATGCAACCCTCTTCAAGAAAATTTGAGAATGTTTAAGTAACATTATTATTCTAAATCATCAAAATTTATTACTGCAAGTGAGAAAGAATATTATATCTGAGTGTTTCCCTTTGGTTGAAAGGATTAAGAACTTACAAAGTGCCATAAAGTATGCCAGAGCCATTAACTGTGTGGTAATTAACTGAAAAATATTTTGTTTAGTACTTATTCCTCAGAGAATGTCAGGACTGACAAGACTCAGTTCTTAAAAACGAATTTCTCTTGAACGTGATTCATGTCTGACAGGACATGAGCATGATCTGGCCATCCTTGCCAACTTAAGCTGCATTAACCTCTTCCCAGAGGTGTCATTAGGATCAGAAATGGTAATTTTTGTTACACAGTTTCCTTACCATTAAATTTTTGGGGAGCAGTAAGTAATACTCTACCACATGAAGCATATTCCGAGTTTGAGTCATCTTCAATCTAGTAAGAGAGTTTTATTAATTTTAGAGAACTTCCTAGATCGGAAATATTTGGATTATGCGTGATCCAAATATTTCCGTGCAGTGTCCAATGATCGTAAACTTGGAACTGAATATATGATAAATACATGGAAGAATAAACACCACCTTAACTCACCTTTTGCTTCCATCTTGTAGCGTCACTTATCTCATTCTCCACTATATTTTTTCCTCCTCGACTNGCGATCCTTACGCATAATTTGGGAATCACTGTCTACCGAGTTTTCCAATCCAGTTCCATTTACTCCGATTAACCCCATGCATTTTTCGTAAACAGGGTTATAGCGTAAATTCGGAGCACCACCACCTGTTTGCCTTAAATTTTGTTTTTCTATAGCCATGACCTTTTTGGTTTCTTTCTTTACTGCATCATATTTGGCTTTTAGTTTTCTCCATGTTCTAGCACTTCCTGTCTGAGCGTGGAATCGTTCACATATCGTCTTCCACACAGCCTCCTGTGCAGTGTCCAATGATCGTAAACTTGGAACTGAATATATGATAAATACATGGAAGAATAAACACCACCTTAACTCACCTTTTGCTTCCATCTTGTAGCGTCACTTATCTCATTCTCCACTATATTTTTTCCTCCTCGACTAAGTTTAATAATATTATTTGTTCTTCCATAGTAAAATTTTTACCTCTTTTCTCCTCCATTGCCTAAATCAAAGGAGAGGCAAATATGCCGATAAATTCTAGAATGAGCTTCCTATCTAGGATGAGCGGGAAATATTACGATGCGTTATTGTTTAAATAAAAATCACGGCAACGGGTATGAAAATTACTCTCGAGCAAGGCATCTGTCAGTGAAAGTGGTAGGTAACTAACCATCAGTTGACAAAGTTTTATAATACGGGCCATGCCGCTAACTGGAGGTTAAGCTTAACCTTCAGGTTAAGTAACTATCAGATTTAACTATCGATTGTAATACCGGGTCTTAGTAATATTTTCACAAGCATGATTACTCCGTTATATCTGTAATATTCAAGAACATTTTCGTATATAAGCATGTATTTTCGCAGATAGCCGGTTTCCTTCACAATTCTTAGTCGATATTAATACCAAGATAAGTATTACGCCGAAAGAGAATTGATAATCTATAAATAGAAAGGCAAGACCAACCCTAAAAATGTCACATCACTCGTGTATTTAATTACGAAACCATGGCAGAGTCCTTGGATTATGCCCATTAAGGGACAGCAGTGTGATTTTATACAGGACATGTTGACAATGAAACATCCTTGAACATGAAAATAATGGGAAAATGTCGCGAATTCGATGCGCTATACCAATTTCGTGCCATGTACGGGGAATTCCGAATTATTCTCCTCTAATTGTCACTCTATTCTCCCTAATATGACATTTTATGAAGATACTTATACAGTGGGGGTCATTTTCACGTTTTATAAACATGGGACCCAACCGGGATTCAAATCCAGGAAACCGCTTTCATCCTTTGGCTTCATTCCTTTGGCATCAATTCCCTCTCAGTAATTAATTTCAGTAAATTGTATCGATGATAATCAAGAAAATATTATCAAGGACTGCTTTTTCGATCAATTAAAATTAATTGTAAATTTTATTCATAACCCGACCACCAAATATAGGCAAATCGAGGAGAAATAATTATTGAGATGATATTTCTTTCGTAGAGACGCGTGAGATAAGGTGGACCCTTAGCTATGGAATATCATTCTCAGAATATGGACATCGGAAGGCTTTAACTTGTATTTCCCTAAGGCAAATCGAGGAAAAGAAACAGAGGTTCCGAGATTACCTAATCATGGATATAGACTGGATTCCCTGCAGATAGTGGATTCATGGGCTCGGACGCATGCGCTTCCAAGAGTATGGAGCAGTTTAATGATATATCACTTTCAATGATTGGATTAAAGAAGCTCTCATAGACGTGCGCCGTCCAAATAGAAATGCGATTAAATGCTCTTACCTTACATGATCAACAACATACATTCAATCATTGAATTCGAAATTTCTGGGTACGAATCCAGACAATATTTACCATTCTGCTAGTGATTGATTAGATTCTGGTACAGTCTATCCTTGTAAACAGCTTTGAAAACAAATTTTAATTTGAGATTCTTAAGAAGATGTGTGACAGCTATCAAAGCTTTTTAGTGAAATTAAAGGTAGTATATAATATGAGAATAAAACTTCTAAAAAGTCTCTTTTAAGGAGACTTAATGTACTAAGAATACGGGTTATCTGTAGGTAAATACGTATGAAAACATACGAAAGGGAATAGTCATTGAAAATTCGTTATTGTTAGATGCTTGGAATGCTCGAGGAATTTTCGAAGAAAAAGAGAGACTGAAAAGAGGAAGAGTGGGACGAAAAGATCTCCTATTGATAAATCAGAAAGATAAAACCGAGCGCAATTATAAGTCAAGTAACGATATTATAAAAGTTTCTCCGATTCCATCCTTCCACCTTTGAAGAAACAATTAACTTTCCTTAGACTTCTCAGAGTAACACATGCTACTGCAGACAATCTCGTACATGTTCAAACTCGCGCCGTTCTTACTCGACAGCCCTTCGCAGTCTTCAAAATCGACTCCGACATTCGGTCGAATGAAGCGTCTAGAAGAGCCAAATAAACTAAAGATGACAAAATGTTGATGTAGATATAAAAAAATATCTATATTGAGTTTCATCGGCGAGTAATAAAATACACGGCCATTATGAATGAAATCTTTCTTCGCGAATTCATTTGAGTGAAATCCGATTGCTTTCGAAAAGTTAGCCTTCGTCTTATTAACTTTATTCTGTGCTGCGGAGGAATATTAGGGACTTGTTTAATCAAAACAGTTTTAAAAAGGAGATACAATTCAGTAACTGTACGAATGAAAGAAACAGATTTTTTTATTTTTATTTCAATTATATTATTTGTTTCATTTCATATGTAACGCTAATAACGTATCCAACTTTTATGAGAAAATGAGTAATCAAATTCCATAGTAGAATAAATTATAAGTCACGACTTTAGGAATCGAATATCAATTGTGTGGACCTTAAGTATGTGCTATTCCATGACAGAAACAGAGAGTTAAGGTCCACACGTTTGATATTCGATTTATAAAGTCGTGACTTATCATTTATTCTACTATGGAATTTGATTACTCATTTTGTCATAAAAGTTGGATACGTTATTAGCATTAAATATGATTATTTGAGTATGAAGAAGATGCACTTCATTTTTAAGAGAGAGAAGACAGAAAATCTTTCATTTTGAGCGCGAATCCATTGCATCAATCAACTGTACCACTGTTAACTTTGGGACGACGACTTTTCGTTAAGACTCCGAATGGAGTGGGGCGCAGTCCACCCCGAGGGTTGCTGCGACGCCACATTGCAAAATACGGTCATTTAGAAATTAGAGAAGCAACCAAGTCGTGATGATCTTCTCCGAGAAATGTTTCCACTTGGCCAGAGATTCACCAGAGTTACATAGCACATACAATGTGTACGACATCTTCGCTTCATTCACCGAAATAGGCCAACATCGGATGCGACCGCACCGGAAAATGAGGGAAATTCCTTCGGGAAATTATTCTTATTATACAAATTATATTAACGTACTATATTATACATTCTTGACTTCCAAAATTTGCAGTAAATCCCTTAATGTCGAATTACGCTCCCTCCGTTACTTCAAAACACACACTGACATGTAATACTTCTCATAAAAGTAAAATGTAAGTGTAAATTCGGTACTGAACTGCCTGCGAATGATAAGAACAAAAATTATCTCTCAATTAATGGGGGCACGGTAAATGTATCCTCTTTCATTGATTTAATTTTGAAAGATTTTGGTATTAATATTTTCATTTCATTTTTTTTCTTTCTATCAAATCTATTTATATTTCTTTTGTTTTTATTTCCATTTCGGAAATGTTTTCCGAGCAATATGTCTGAATTTTATCCTTGAGCAGTTTATAGAGTCGTTTCTGTGCCATTCGATGAATGTTTGCCAAAAGCATTCAATTCATAAGCATTCAATTTGTTTCTATAATAAGTACTGCAGAGTCGGTTCCGGGAAGTCAAACTTTGTTTAAGAAATTGTAAGTAATGCATTTAAGAAGTTTTCTCGAAAACAAATTGCTCTTTTCGTAAATGACCTTTTCGGATTTCCTCACAGGAATCTCGGAAAACTCGCACAAACTTTGGAAAAGAATTAAGATAATATGAATTTAAGATCTAAATCAATATAATATTTAGCGGAAGAAAATTTTATTAACTCTTCCGCAAAATCTCTTGAAGAAACGCGGAAAATTTTCCAGTTTGATAAATGAACCAATTTACGCTAAGGAGTTCTAATAACGATAAATACTAACCTATGAAAACGATAAATGTAAAAATTTAAGAGTTTTCCTATGTTTTCCGGGACCGAAGAATCACTTAATATGAAACATTATAGATTATTTTTTAAAGTTGTTCCTGAAGAGGACAAAATCAAAAACGTTTGTATTTCACTAAAGATATTAACAAAATTGTTAATATCTTTAGTGAAAACTTCGCGACAAAGAAATAAATGCTAAGTAAATTCACAATGGGTTAGTCGCGGTTTCGTGATGCAATGTTTCGCCTTTTGCAATGAATAATTGCAAAAGGCGAAACCAAAAAAACACACTTTTGTGAACTACAATGAACGTCTTCCGTTAAGTATTGAAACGCCTCTCGCTTTTACCCACGTATCTTTAATTCACTTAAAATAAAAGTTACAAAATGTATCTGATGTTGCGCTGGGGTTCGATTGAGTGTTAAATTTAATTTCTCGACCTCCAATCTGGTCAAGTCTGGTGTCTTAAAGCGAAGTTGCTTTTTTTAGATATTTCACTGTCCTCGTGCTGTCCTGTTTCTCTCCAATTCACTTCAGCGAATCTGCTTTAATTTCGCAAACAAAATGAACAGCATTAAAGCGACGCTCAAACACTTTTCCATGAGGATGACCACGAAATCGGACTAATTACGTAAAAATCCCCGCAAGCTTTTAAACCGAGCATATAATACATTTTCGGAGAGAAATGAATTATTCCACCGTTCGTCCGAGTAAATATCGTAAGGGAACGGATAAAGGAAATTTATTCCGCCATTTCCTCGTGCATTAAAAGATATTTAATCTGACGGATTTATTCCCTCCGATTCCATTTTTTCTCAACCAATCGGAGAGATACGGTCAACCGCGTTCTCATTTCATTATTTTGAGGAGCTTTTATAATCCAAGAGCCCCATCAAATGCTTCTTTCGTAGACATCTTCGGTGAGATTAAAGGGAACCATTAGATCCATAAACGCGAATGTCGCTTAGACGTCGAATACTGCGCTGCGGATTTTCTTCGCTTACTGCGCATCGAACACCTTTTCAACGCAACTTCTGCCGATTATCGGAATTAAGCAGACTCGGAATTCAGATATAATTTTTAAAAGAGAACAAAAAAGACACTCTGCACTGCACCTTCGCGTCACGAGCGGGAGACCCGGGATCGCGTCCAAATCATTTCAATATTTTTCACTCCTCTTTATCCCTGGAACGTAATGACAAAATAAAATCAGTAATTTTGAGCCTCCACACAACTGAATGGTAACACTATCGCTATCCACTTTTATTTTCACTAAATGACGATTATTTCTTAAGCACCGAAAAGTGAACTTCTCACGGGAGTCATCTTATTAGAGAGCAGACATTGAGGGAAAACGTACGGATGTAAGCTGCCATTTACATCCTATTCTATGGAAACTAGAGAATAATCCCAATTAAATCCGCATAAATAACCGTTATTATTTACATAAAAAAATAATCTAACTAAAAAACTCGATTCAAACCCGGGAATCGGGAGCGCTGACCACTCCGCCGCCAGTAGCTGTCCTTTAGCTCACGATGTTGGTGGAATGACATCAATAAAAGGGCATAGGAATTTATAAAAATGTCCAATTCATTGAAGACAATTTAAATATCAACTGGAATTGCTCTCCAAAAGAAACGAGAATTCCGCAAACAATTTTCATAAAAATGAGAACGACAATTTTTCGAAAGGTTCGCAATATAGGGAAATAATAGGAAGAGGTATTTAACCAAGAGAGAACAGAACGAAGCGGCTCCACTTGTTTTGTTTCTCAATTCGGGAAATTAATTTTGGTACGTAAAAGGAAAAGATGCCAATCGCCCACTTTAGCACTGATGTCTTATTTACAGCTGAAAAGAAAGAGACAAGGAATGGGTATTTATTTCACCGCGTGCACTCGTCACCGAATAAACTTTAAGGAAAAAATCCGGTTTAATTTAAGAAAAAACTACCTCACCCCTCATCTTGTCTAGAAATGGCTTCTCAAGTACTTTTTGTAGCTTATGCTGGATTTAAACAGCTTTCGGATGAAAGGTTGGCCTAATAGAGGGGCCATAGTGATTGCTTAAACTATATTTTCCGTTTGGGGATTAGGAGTTGCTTTGGGTTTCGTTCAAAGACTTGCGGAAAAATGCGGACAATATGGTCATTGATTTTATCGTATTTGAGCAATTTTGGTGAAGGACCAACAACACAGTTAATCAAGATCACGTCCGCATTTCTAACTAATACAGATCTCAAGAAAAATGTTTTAAAAAAGTTCCAACATTACGGTTTACAATTCCATGATTCCACATACCCAAACTCCCTGTTACAGACAGATATTTCCACTCCAAAATCCCGGGATTTCGGCAGCCGATATTTTAGCCTGTTGCTAACAGATGGCACAAAAGATAATATATTAAAATATATAATATCGCTGATGAAGAATAAAACATAGATTGGGTCGTTATTCCTTCGTAAAACATTTCATCTGATAGTTTCATGAATCGGTAATTTTCTCAAGTTTTAAAGGAATAACAAGTTCTCAAGTTTTGTTCCGGAGGCAGACACTTTCCAACAAGCACAGAGCAAGGATGAGGCATCAAACCGTTTGCTTTTTCCACTGATTATTTCCAAATTCGAAAATTTGACGAATCAGATTTCCTCGACGAAAAAATTTGTCCTGAATAAACTGTGTTTTATTTTGTGTTTTACCTTCAGAGTAAATAATTTTTATTAATTTTAAGTGATTGTTGCGGAAACGTGATTCTGTTCTGAGGCTGTTTATTATATNGTGCATGGAACTCGGTGTATGGAAGGCGGAGTGTTGCAGGTGGTGTGTAATGCCTTAGTTAATCTATCCTACATTATGCTTGCAGTATGCAAGCAACTTTTATTCGTATATATATATCTTCTCAGAACTGGATGCATTTCATCTCCGAGATCAATAAATCCCTCAGGAATAGCAATCCACTTCAAAGGATAATCTCTAATATCCGTAAAGGGAATATTCAACTTAAACAACTTTCAATCAATCCACAACTGAAACACAAACTAAAATGGCCGCTTGGGTTTCCTGTCGACGGGATTACAGCCCCTGATGAGGCGCCTTCGGCATTAACCCATCACTTACTATTTTTTCATTTGCTGCGCCGCCTAAGCCAACGATATCCCAGAGGCTCCCATCTTCGAACATCGATCCCTCCGATATCATCCCTTACACCTCCTTAGCGCAAATCCCCGATCTCAACGGGGATCCCGGCCAGTGGCCAGAAAACCACTATAGGAAAGCACCGAGGATTCCAAGCCAAACGACCGCTATTTCGAAAACCCTCCCAAACACATTCGCAGGAAAACAGTGGGGAATATACCCACGCTGAGGATTCCGCTAACACTAAACTTCACACACTTCCACTGCAGAAATGCACCTATGAAACACTAATTCAGTACGGAGACACTGGAGCAATAATTATAGATGGATAAACCAGATAAAGTCGATAGAATGTCCTAGTTAGAATAAGAGCGTCTCTTTTCAAAACCTGGGCGGTGAAATATGTCTGTTTTCAAAAGATCAACTGGATTCTCCAACGAGTATGCCGAACAAAAATTCATCACAGGCCTTTTAACAGGTTAAAACCAAAATCCGCCTTAAAATAGAATACAGAATATATATTATTGCTCCTGAGCTTCCTTCATTTCATAGTTTAAGTAGAAAGCTGCTATGTGTTTGTGCCTCTTCGCCTTAAGCATGAAAACTAAAAGCTTTCAAACTTTAAAGATTGTTAAATGCACTCCCTGAGCAGATGACAGGCTACTGTTCATTTGGCTGACTGTCTCAGGTTCGACTACAGACGAGTCGAAGCGTTTCCACAGTAAATGCAGGTAAAATCTACTTTATCGCTTTTAGGATTTATTTCTTTTGCAATATTAAATTAGAAAGAATAGTCATTAGTAATCGAGAAAAGTGCCAAAGGAAGAGAAATCGAATAAAGATTCTGAAATAATGATTTCGATTCAAAATTGAACTATATTGATAAAATACACGAACATTTTGTGAAATATTGAGGTTGCAAATAATCTATCCCCTGACGACAAACCAGTTGCTGAATCCGACCTCTTGTACTTCCCCATAAGAATAGGAGCATTTAAAAGTACCGGTTAAGACGAGGAGGCAATTTTGTCATTTGCGTTTACGATGACACATCGCGGGATCAAGTTTACGACAAATTGTACTTCTTAATCAGCTCGAATCTGCATATTTCAAGAGGAACAACTATTTGGTGCAATGTAATGATCAAGGAAAAAATAAGTTATTCATCTCAGCAGGAACATAAAGTGGTAAACTTTAACGGTAATTTTGAGTAAAACTTAAATGTACAAAGAAGATTTTGTTATGCGTTGAACGCTAAGGGTACCTTGTGGATTTTCAATCGTATTTCATTTGAGTAATTTATTGGGTTAATTTCTGTATTTTTGTTTCTATTCTCTGTTTGAACCCTTCCTTTGCATACTCCACATTCTAAAGTCAACGTTCGTTCCTCAACGTGATCTCACAAAAGATGAATTGAAAAAAGTGATTTTCGTTGAGTAAATAGATAGTTCTCCCTGTCCTTAACAACAATAACTATCTGATGCTTTCTCCAGAGCCAATTAAGTTGCACTTAGTGTTGTCCATTTTTATTTCTCCGCTGAGGATCCATAGGAAGCTTAGCTTGTATGTTTTACAATTCAGCTGAGAGTTGATGCAGAAGAAAGTAAAAGTGTTTCATTAGTGGTCGATGATCAGCAACGAACCAAAAGAGGTATCAGTACTTATGTAATTGAAAAAGACACCGAACCATTACACCACTTCTTAACATAACCCTAAATATTAATTCCATGAATTAATATATAAGGTTAATTAATATCATGAAATTGTCCGTTTCTCCTTGGGAATTTTCGCACGTGCACGCCTTATCGTGCCAAGTCACCAAAACCCTTTTCCTTGTGCCTAAATATTAATATTTGATAATCTTTTCCAGTTGCATTTGGTGGAATTCCTTGCTTCCGACGATCAAATCTAAATGGGTAGTTTCAAAATTCCATAGAATGTATTTCTTAGGAATATATAAAAGCCTTGCCATTTTATTTCCTCATCGAATATTAAGAATTACTTCCAATCATAAAAAAATAATAAAAGATATTATTAGAGCAAGCTGAAGAATTAACTACATTTCACCCAAGTTCCTAAACACATACCAGTTACTGAGAGCATACTAAATTAATAATTTCAGTTTACATTGCTGTAGCACGTCACAAACAAGGAAATTTGAATTCTTTGATATTTGTCTAAACGAGTAGAAGAAAAAAGATTGATTCTTTCTAATGTCGCTGATGGACCAGGTTGAATTTCATTACCGCTCAAAGCTTTCTTATCACCAAAGCCATGAATAACACTGACACAAAACTAAAAGAAAGGTACATTTTCCTATATCCAGTACTAAACGACAATGAATGAGGTAAAACTGAAAACGTGATTAATGATTGGTCTTTGTTTCCGCTACTTTTACAGAAAGTCCATTCAGTTTCTGCTCTTTCTTAACTGCGCGACGATTCAACCGACTCCCTTTTCTTATTCGTCGAAACACTATACTACACAAAAAATTAATAAACACAATTTTTAAGCACACATTAAAGAAAGGAAACGTACACCAGCCCAGTTTAAAATCATTCCGATATGTTACAAAAAAGGAGTTGGCACAATCGTCCAAAAGACAATCTAAAATGGAAAAATTGATGACGACCAATTCGTTAACCGCGATTCTTAGACAAATGGCTGCCTTCAGACGGAATGGGTTATGGAAGGAAAAAAGCGACGAAGCGACTGCGATAGGTCTGCCCCAAAGAAGCAGACAGTCCGAAAAAAATGCGGATTTTAAAGGGAAGGTCACTTCCCCCGAATACCTTTATCCATTATCCTCATGTATATTTTTGCGTAGTGTCCGTCCGCCCCGAAATTCAGAACCTGTTTGAGACTAACAGTCTATGAGGCACACGAAAACTATTCTCATCTCAGAGAGGATTCGAACCCAGTAGAATACGTTTCCATAATCAATGCACGCAAAATTCGTTTTCAGGCGTTACAAGATTGGTTTCATTTACAAAATTAAATTAGAGATAATGGAATGGTGGCTCCCCCTGCCACACGCCGAAAGGCGGCTTGTAGGGTATTGATGTAGATGTAGATGATGGTCCCACAAAGTCGAGACCAGTATAATATGCTCTGTGGATAAAATTCGCTAACTTCAATGTTATTGATGATGAATGATCCACATCAATTTGTGGACTGCTTTATTGCTGAAATAATAATTTTCGCAGTGAAGATGCTCCATTACATTCACGCCACTTTGTTATTTACTTAAAGACAGCTAAGAACTTAAATTTAAGCAATAGAGCAATAAATAGTTTATGTAGAAAAAGAGCCAAATATCCTAACTTGGTTGGTATGAAATATAGTAGGACTCTTCCCGATCTTCATTTCAAGATTGATCCTACGTTTAGAAGCACTAATTGCAGCTAACACTGCTTCATTTGCCCGAACGGTGTCGACGGTCGTTGCTCTGTTCAAATGTTTATTATCAACTGCATAAATCAGGCGCTCTATTTTTAGGTTGTGAACATATCATTTATTTAATGTGTGAACGGACCTATCGCAGATTCTTGAGTCAATCCACAACAGATCGTTAACATATGAGAATTTAAGTAACTATATTGCGGTTATACATGCACTACTCGTATTTTCCTTTCAGACTTCCTTCTAGAAACGCAAACAGTAATTTTTAATCAACAATTCAAGCACACTTACAATTTTACATTAATCTTGTCCATATGTTTCGTTTTATTATTTATTAGAAATTTGATTAGCAATAAACTGGGGGAAATCAACAGTCGAAATAACATGTTCTTTATTATTGTCGCAGTGAATGAATAAAATTTCTCTAGTATGCACTTCTATATACATTAAAAAAAATGTCCATTTTACTTGATATTTCTTAACGTAATGATGTTGAGGCTCGCCGGGGACTTAACATGTCAGCATTAGAGGTCACAAGCGACACTTCAACGAGTCAACATGAGAATCTCTAAAACAAAAAATTGCAAATAAGGAGAAAAATATTTCGTACGAGAGCGACGAAGAATTTATACAGATTGCGTCGCTCATTAACTCAGATTAACAAACAGAATACTCGTCAGTTCTCATATCGATCGATATGGAAAGCGGTCGAGAATTGGTGACGCCGTTGCAATGGCAATTCGGTCGAAGCGATACGTGCATGACAATAATAACGTGACTTCGCATTGCAGCGGAGGGGAAATAAATACATTGCAGACATTCGCACGTACACATATATACGGTTATGAAACAAATGACTGCAACTTGGCGATGATATTACTTTCGGAAGTGGAGAATACGATATAGATATTACGTGGCACAAATCAGACCTGAAGCAGGGAAAATGCTCGGGGGCAGTCTTACAAACAAAGATGCGCCTTTTTAAATAAAAGGAACGTGAATAACTCCCGCTTCCGCAGTTATGCGGACAAAGACGGACGGTATCTAATATAAGGGTGGGAAGAAAAGGTAGAGATATGAAAGCAGATTGGAGGGGAGAAATAGCAATAAAAAAGGAATCTTTCGGTCCCATTCCGAGGATCGCCACATCCTTCCCATCCATTTCCCTGGAGAAAAAATCGGAGAGTTCAAACACGAAGAGAGAAAGGGCATGGAGGAGGAAGAAGGACATCAGGAGTTTAATTTAGACGGTGAAATATTGAATGAATCGGAACATCTACATCGTTCATTAATTGAATTATGATCATTAACGTGCTCTTTTTAAATTCAGAAACGACTAAAATATTAGCGAAAAGGGATTATGAATAAAGACATTCCATACTACCATTCAACTTTCAAAAGATATACATGAAAGAATAAAATCAGTGATAAAAATAACCAAATATGCAGTCACTAATAACCGAAGGCGATCCATATTCGCTCGAAATTCCAATCATCAATTTATCTCACCTTTTCGGAGAGGCAAATGGGCATCTCACAACCGCTGAGTCATTGATGTGAAACTTATAAATAAAAATCAACCTACAAATAGGGTAATGTGTACTATTCTAAAATATATTACTACATAAAGAAATAAGAATACAAAGTAAATTAATTATAATACAAACGAAGAATATAAGAATAATTTGTACTTTTACCACAATTTTTAAAAATTATAATACGTAAGAAATATTTGGGATTTATTATTATTATTTAAAATCATAGCCAAGGATTGGTCGGGCGTTAGGTCACTGCCTTCTCATTCTACAATAATTATGAGAAACCATCGATTTCGCGAAAGATTGTTCATTAATTGCATAAAAATTACACATTACAGGCAGCATACGAAGGTCACTGCATGCAACATAAAAATAATACTCATTGCACCCTCGCATGAAATCTTTAACCATCTACCCTATTGCACAAATTGTTCACAATCCCAGCAGATGTTCTCCTTCACAATTGTAAGTTTTCCCTACAAAATAGAGAGACAAAACCTTAATTCTATTCCTTTAAGTAACCCATATATAGAGTGGGTATAATATAATTTTTAATCTCATATCTGAGCTATGCATAAGAAATCTCTCCTGCCAACCTCTTTCATTTTCTTGGATATTACCTGATGTTTTCTAAGATAAAAAGTATGTTCAATTAATAATAACCACGTATCAGCTCCTACCTCAATAAATTAATGAATGGAATATTTTCATGTGCTTTCAATAGAGGAAGATGATTATTTCTTCGGCTTTTGAGATTTTCACGGTTTTGATAATATGAAACCCATTGACGAATCTGAAAACGGATACATATTGTCGTCACTTTTCACTGAAAAGTGTATCGCAAATTCAATTACAGACTTTCCATCCATTGGAACACAGACCAAAATAAACTCATCTCTTGCCCATTACGCCTAAGTAATTGTGGCTCGCACCCGCAGGCTAGTGAGGTCAAAGTATGTTAGGATGGCGCTAAAAATAATACATTTTCCCTACTAAATTTGGAGAAGGAATCTATAACACAGGTAAACAATCGCAACAGACGTTAGTTAGAATTGGAAAGCGAGTGTTTGGGGACAGGGCCTCGCGAGATCAAGTGATTTTTGGCGTTCCGACAGTTTTTCTAAAGATATGCAGAGAAATGTGCTCCAATGAAAGAGAGGGTATAAGAAAATCATAATCACAGAATATCCGCAATTAGAAATGCGATCTGGAAATAGGCAAATCGAGACGATTCCGAATACTTTTCGAGAAACATGAGAAAAAGGGAAATTCGGTCGCAATCTGAAGGGAATGCGTGGGAATAGGAAAGGGCAACTGAAATAAAATTTGGAAGGAAAGGGAAAAAATATGGCGATAAGAAAGAAAAGGCGAAGGGAAAGTGGACGATAAAACAAGTTGAGAATGGAGGGAGGATTTACAGGCGGTGAGGGAAAAAGGGCAAAAGAAATGAAGGCAATATAGCGAAAGGAAGGCTCGATAGGAAGGGAAAATTCATTGATTTGACTTTTTACTGGGAATCACAAGATTCGTTAAGTCATAATAAATCGTAAAAAACTCAGTTGAGCGGGAACCTATGAATTTTTTTAACCACTTATTTATCTAATTGCTTCTGAAATTCTTTTTAAATATGAGCACTGGCACACATTTGTTATCAATATCAGGTGAACCTGATAAAAAGGTCGATTCTTTCTCTTTAACGAGGCTGACAGTGTTTATATCTGGTCCTATGCAGGCTTTCTTGAAGTCCCTCTTTTATATTAATTGGCGATGCGTTTTTGATTTGCTCTGTTACCCTTTCCATTAGGGAAACCTGCGGCAATGCAATATATGCTTATTAAATCTGCGCTGAACGAAGATTTGGTTGGAAACTGAATATGTTATATTTTGCATTAAATAAAATTTCGGCAGACATCGAAAAAGTAAAATGAATCTAATAACTATGGATCAGAAGAATACTGCGTACTCCAACAGCAGCCTCTGCATCACTATAGGATGACCATTCTTACTGTAAAAGGTAACTTCGCCTCTGTTACCAAAATTTCAAAAAATAACGGTCGAAATTTGGCGAATAAATACACAGAATTTCGATTTTCATCGACCTCCATCCATCGATACAAAAACACTTTTCGACGCATCTCCGGCTTCTTTCGCTTCCCTCAAAACCCACTTTCTAATTGTAATCTGCAGTAAATTAGTTGATGTATTGCTACAGTAGTTACGTTCAGCGATTCCAACCTTAAATTAGAAAATCGAGGGCTAAATTCAGTATGAGAAGTGAGAGATTTTCTACTGATCTAAAAACGATATTGGATTGCTCCATGTGGTACCTCATGTGAAAAAAGAATACACTCAATTTGATCCACTCCAGAGTCATTAAAATACTACTTTTATTGATTTGGCTAAATTGCATTGATTAGAAGAAGCATTGAAACGGAGAAACCCAAGAAGATGCCACTTTCGAAGGATTTCATACCGTTTCCTTTCATGACTTCAACAATTTACCGCCTCCTTTTTAACATGACTTTAAAAGTGATGCAAAATACATACTCGTTGCGCCCAATATAACGGAAGCAGAATCATTTAAACATCATTAAAATTAGAGCTAGAAACAAAAAATATGCAATAGTGTGATGATTCACAGTGCCAAGTTCAGGTCACTTTAGTTCAGACAAATATCTGTTCTTATAAAGAAATCATGGAGACAACCACAGTAATAAAGAAGCACACCTGCAGAATACATAAAAAATCGAGTAAATGTTAACTTTAACGTTTCTTTAGAGAAAAAGGAAAGATTGGCCGCTATTTAATTTTTGCGACGCAATTGTTTTGATTCTAATGCTGGGGATTCTCGACAAAGAAGCGTTCGCGAATTGTCTTCGCATCTGAAATAACAGATTATACGGTAACAAAACGTGAACGTAAACAAAGAGAGCGAAAAAATGGCTCATCGAAACAAATGCCAAGCGAAAAACGAATCGCGAGATGGGGCAAGAAGCTACGCTAAATGCCACATTCGATATGAGCCTCCTTTCGATAAAAAATAACGTCTTTTGGCGATGGATGTACGGCGCTCCATATTACTCGATTCGGAAAATGTTCACGAGAATGACAGACTCTAATGTATATTCCTTGACCCATATTCCGATGGAAATACGTTTGGACAAAATGAAAAAATGCAGAGGAATGAAAACGCAGGCGGAGTGGTATAAAGAAGCTGTAGAGTGAATGCGACATCAAGTAAGGTGTGAAGGGGGGGAGGGCGGAAGGAAAGAGGAGGGAATGCAACGGGGAAGACGATAAAAATAGAATTAAAAACTCCTTGCTATAAGTTCAATTCGTAATCGGAACCGAAGGACTGCATCTTCCATCCATTTCCTTCATTGCTACAAGAGTTAGCGGACTTCTCTTTTCTTTGCACCCTCAGTCAAACAAGGTATGGAAAAAAAGATTCGAAAAGATGGCGTGATGCTACCAGTGCTGATCTCATCTATGTTACATGAAACATTTTTATTTTCTGAGGTAACGACAGACACTTTCAATCAATGGGCAGAAATGTTCTCTGGGGAAACTAAAGAGAATAAGAGGTAAAAACATATTTAGTCACCTTGTTATTCCACCTTAATAGGTAACACATAGAAAACAGGTGAATATTGACAATCATTATTCATTTTTGAATGATAATAATATTTTGTATTGATTATAAATGAATAAATTATACGTACCATATTTTTATTACATTTAAATGAGTTTTAGAGATCGTAACTTTCATTTAATGTCATTTACAATTCCATAATAGTTTACTCAAAACAAATTTCTCACCTACATTTAACCTCATCTTAATTTAGGAAAGCAGTTCATTTATATTTCAAATGCATCGGCATCTATACCATACGAGCAGCTCTTAGGCGCTTGGCAGGGGTTGAATTTTGTTCTGCTTTCATATCTATGGGCAACTCATCAATTTTATTTTGGTATAGGGGAGAGTAATATTTGGTTTAATTTACTTTTGCCTCGGTTTTGCTGCCGTAAAATGAAAGCTAAAAATGAAATAGTAACGTATGACTGAAACAGAATATTAGCATTCATTTTGGTTACTCCGTATTGAGTGACATGAAAATGACTATACAAACGAGGCGAAGTCGAACTTTTACACAGCACAATATTTACTGGAAGATGACAATGGTTTCGACTCGAAGTGGGCGCACCAGACTCCATTAACCAAAGCCATATAGAAATACAGTGCGCTGTAAAAGAGCACACTATTTATTTATGGGTTTGGCCCATTTCCTTGTTCCTTCATTGAGCACTACCAACAAGCCGTGGCTCAGGCATTTGATTCATGAAAATTACTATTTGTAGTGCCGAATTTACGTTGACTTATTTTGCTCAGCGATCAGCGATACAAGTAGGAGTCTTTTCGGATAAGCTCAAAGCTCAATAATAATTGTAGGGAAACAAGTTTAAGTTTTAAAAAATGCATCCAAAATACTTCCGAAGGAGCAAAAATAGATAGGCAGTGTGCATATTGATCGCCTAAATTGAAATACAGTACGGAAGAAATATATTTCGTATACATTTCTTCCGTATTTTTTTCTTTGGGTATTTGTTCATTTGGAAGTATTGGCAATAGCTCTTGGAGGAACTCATAGAAAAAGGATGTATATTTTAATTCCCTCTGCGGAGTTTACATTCCAACATCGGGCAAATGCCACTCAGATCGAAACCGTCCCATCAAAAATACTCAAAGACAAACTATTTCTTAATATAAGAGGAGACATGGTAAGGTATGAGGTTCCAATGAGCCTTCTCGTTGAAGGCACAGAAAACAGAGGTTGAACAAATGGAAATAACATACATGACTCTGGGTAACCATTCAAACGTAAGCCGGCTTTTTCTTATCCATATTTGCCAAAATATTACAATTAAACTTTAGTTTAAGACGACAGCAAGGTGTTGCGGAAGTGAAAATGACGACTTCAAAACCCATTTCATTGACAAAGCAAAGATGACGGTGGCCAATTTATGAAACTAGCCGAAGCACTGGAAGTAAAGATTGACCGTTCGTCCGAAAATTAAAGCAGGTGTCTCAATTATCTAATTGTGTTTGTGCTTCTCCACAGGGTGAAAGAAGTACTTCGGTTATTAAAAAATGGAGCACAGAGAAAACGCTATTTGAAACGAAAGGAATTGATGGCGACGAGTCTCTATGGTTGGTAGAGGAGAAAAAAGATCTTTACATTGGATGAGAAGATGAAAAGGACGAGTGACGTAGATTAGAAATGATAGATTGGGGGATGAGGATATGAATGAGAGGTTACAAGAGAAGACAGCAAAGGCATTTGTTAAAAAGGAGGCAAAGGGATTGGAAAAAATGTTAAGAAGGAAGTAAATCTAAGAAGTATTAGAGTTAACGAGGAAAGGGAGATAGAGAAAGAATTTCGAAAAAAGAGCTACTCGAGCTATTGGAAAGTAAAAGATTTTGGGAAATTGGCTCAGATAAAGGTAAAGTATTAAAAAGGATTCATAACAACAGAAAATAGATCAGCAATCTCTAATTTCACGTTGAAAAGTTAACTCCACCAGTAAATATAAATAATAACTACTGATCAAAAAACAACGAGTAATAAGTCAGCATAACGTGGAGTAGAAGCAATCACGATAATTAACATATCAAGATCTCAAACTGTGCTGTTCAGATTAACCTATGACCTAGAGAGCGTAACTGGCGGGAACTATGTTCCTGGTAGGGTCACCCATGCCAGAATGGTCAATAGGTAGGGGCCAGACGAAAGGTATTCCACGCAGTGTCTGTACCTCAGTGAGGAGGCTGCAAAGGCGTATGTACCTCAGTGAGGAGGCTGCAAAGGCGTCTGTACCTCAGTGAGGCGGCCATTATGGGTGATGGTGGTGTCACGTTAAAAGGAAAGGTTGAGGAAGGCAACGGGAAACCACCTCGACCACCACACTTATCCCAAGCAATCATGATGTGCCAATATAAGAATATTGTAAGTGGCGTAAGGGGAGTGTCGTGCCCGGCAGTGATAGGAGTAAGGATATCTCGGTCGTCATTCCACGAAACCCTTACCCAGGAAACGACAAGAAAAGAAGAGAGAAGATGGCCAAGGAAACTAGTGTGGGAACCTGGAATGTTAGGACAATGCTTAGGAAAGGGAAGTTGGAAAATGTAAAGATAGAAATGAAGAGGTCCAACATTAACATACTAGGGATATGTGAAGTGCGATGGAAAGATGGGGTGATTCCTGGAGCAATGATGTTAGAGTAATTTTCATTAGGGGAAACACTAGCCAGAGGGGAGTTGCAGTAGTGTTAGACAAGAAAGCGGGAAAAGCCGTGATAGCTACAGAGCTAATAAGCGACCGGGTTATGTCAGTAGAACTAAAGGCTGAGCCAGTAAACACGGTGATAGTTCAGGTGTACTTGCCCAATAGTAAATACAGTGACGATGAAGTAGACTTAGTTTATAAACAAATAGAAGAAACAATAGGAAGAGTTAGAGGCAATAAAAACCTAATTCCCAAGGAGAAACGGACATGAAAAAAGTCTGACGGAACCGGAACACGAACCCGGGTCTCCCAATTGCCGTTCGGTTGCTCTATCCATTGAGCTATTCCACCAGAACATTTCTCAATGCCGTTTGGGAGACTTTGTAAGTATTGGGCACGTGAGTTTGTTCGACTCAGCAGCATCATTCACAGCCATGGCCTCGCAGATGCACCGATCAAACAAAATGATGGAAGGAAAACCTTCCCTTTATGGATAATATACAAGGAAAAGGGTTAAGGTGATTTGGCACGATAAGGCGTGCACCTAGGAAAATTCCCAAGGAGAAACGGACATGAAAAATGTCTGACGGAACCAGGACAAGTTTACAAATACTAGTAAATGCACTAAACGATAAAGCAAGGGAATATGGAATGAAAATAAACGTAAGTAAAACTAAAGTAATGAGATTCACTAAGGGAAAGAAGGCTAAGTTAACGGTCAGGGTGGATGGGGAAAAACTACAGCAGGTGGACAAATTCTCGTACTTGGGTAGGTTTCTATCTTGGGATGGGAGGTGTGGAGATGAGGTTCGAAAAATAGTAGCATTGACCAAAGAAGCTTTTATGAAGCGAAGGGAATTGATGACAAAGGGTCTCGATAAAGAAAGAAAAGATTGGTTAAATCCTTGATATGGAGTGTTTTGCTGTATCAGTAGGAAACATGGACCTTACGAAAAGAGGACATCAAAAGATTGGAGGCATTTGAGATGTGGGTGTGGCGTAGAATGGAAAAGGTGAGCTAGGTGGATAGAAAAACAAACATACAAATGCTAGGAATGGTTGGGGAGGTAAGGGTTCTTCTTAAAGTAATTAAGCGCCGACAAAAGAAATGGATGGGTCAAATATTAAGAGGAGAGGGATTGCTGAGGTATGTAATAGAGGGTAGAATGCAAGGGAAAAGACAGAGGGGAAGGCAGAGGCAAAAGATGTTAGATGATATAAAAGGTGGGGTGAGTTACCAGGTAACGAAACAAAGGGCTTTGAATGGGAATATTAAGGCACGTGGACCTACCGAAAGGTGGAAGTAAAGAATTAAAGGAAAGAACACTTAAGTATGTAAGTTCAGATGAACTTGAAGCGTTTCGAGTCATAACTAGAGCTTTGTTATAGTTTGCAAATTCATTGAAAATAGTGAGTTCTATTTTCATATCACAATAAAATGAGCTTATTTACCTTACACATACCTATACATCTATTTATTAATTAAGGTTTCTCATAGAAAAAGTTATGAAACGTACAGAATATAACAGTCAACTGGGCCGCATAGAACTAGTTACTGAGCCGCAATTGGTCAATAAGACACTATAGTATTCTAAGAAAACAGCTCAAATTTGCCGCTAACAATGTCAGTTTTTGTAATAACACCGAACCTATTCAACGAGATTAACTGCTCCGAAGAGAATCTGCGGCTAGAGAGGGGAGCTGATGGAAATTGGATCAATTGATATAATAGCAGAGAAAAGGGAAAGATGAAAAGGACAAAAGGCTTAAAAAAGAAATGAAAATGGAAGCAAGAGGAAAAAGACGAGACGGTATGAAAAAGGCAAAAGGTAACACAAAATTAAAACCTTTCGCCAATGGTATACGCCTCGTAATACTTTTAATATAAAAAAGAAACAAAGTAATCGAAAGAAGTCTTACTATATACAAATGTATGGCAACTAAAATTCTTAAAGACCACCATAAAGAAGGAAATGAAGCTTAAAAAAAATATTCTTCAGCAGAAAAGAGAGAAGAAATAGCCTGAACAAGAAATACATTAAAATGTGCATTTAAAAACATTTACATAGACCTGGTATAATTGAGTAACTTCGGTCGATTAATAAAACAAACGAGATATAGAAAAGAAATTTTGAGAACGTAAAAATTATATTTCTAAATAGAATTGAACAAAAATTAAAAAGAAACAGAAGATAAAGAAGACGTTATTAAACGCTATTAGTTGAGAGTTAGTTCAGTAACTCCTCTTTAAATACTCACAACGGGGGTTTGATTGAATCGGATAATATAGAATAACATAATGTTAAACTGAATGCCAACGTGAGAAACACAAATATGAAAGACTTAAAATAATCCAGAATCCAGTGGACAAGGAACAAATGTTTCGTCACCCCTAAAGGTAACAGTTATTTAATTAAAAAGAGATAATTTGCGACTTTTTCAAACTTTTAATAATTTCTCAAAATAAAATCTTTTCCAACGGAAAAAGAATGAAGCAATATGCAAAGGAAAGACAAGGAAACCGCAAAGGAGGAACGCGAGAACAAGAATCAAATGGCACAGAGAAATCAAACGAATAAAATCAAAAAGAAACATTTCCCTCGCGATTTTTTGCGCAAAAGTTTCAATTGGTTTCAAAATTGCCCACGGGGATCACTAATTAATAATTTTCTGATAACTTTTATAATCAAAGTCTGAGGCATTGGGAGCAATGAAATTTCAACAAGACGTTCATGTATTCATTTTTAGTGAAACAGTGGAGAAAATCAAGTCCTCGAACTTTTGCAATTTAAAGAAAAAATAGGGTATATTCTGAGTGAAACTAGAAGAAATACATACTCAATAGTTTTACTTATGAGAAAAATTTTAATTTGGCGGAAAATGAGTTACTCACTTTAAAATCGCGACAGTCATTGTCATGAGAGAGTTTCAGTAGGCGCTTACCACTTCACCGGAACATTCCGAAAACTTGGATGCGCATGCGCGAAACGTAACACGGTCTTGGGGGATTACTTTACATTCGCCGATACCGAGCTCTCGGCTTCGGTATCGCCAGTCTGACGTCACGACCGAACCGATATGCTAAATGTGCAAGTTTGCACGCTTTTCGTGCCGATTTTCGCCAGCCATTCTCGCCGGCCACGCCGAGTGGGTCTGAGGCTTCGGTACCGAATTCGCGGCGGAAATTTTTGTAAGCATACTCATATCTTGATTTAGTTATTAACTATGCTTTCTTAGGTAATTTTATAACGTATTTGTATTGACTTTAAAATTTGTAGATCGAGCCGATTGAGTCACAGACTTCGAATTGTAGCTATATGAATCAAATTCGTGGGTTTTTCTGAGTTATTCTCAGCAGCCTTTCAACAACTGGTGTTATGAATCTACATTTCTTTCAAAATATATCTTTAGACAGCGTCCGCCCGATATTCCTCCCATCTCTTTCACCTTAATATCTCCTACAGTATAATGTTAGTACGAATCCTTGTTAAAAATAAATTCATAACCACATCGATCTACTCATTAATAAGAGTTCAACACATACGAGCTAATACAGAAATTAAAAAATAATACGTATAACTATACAAACATTGACTAAAGAATGATTAGGTATTGCAATAATAAGTTTTGTTTGCAGAATTGGGACAAAGACAGCAAACGCTATTGTAATACATTAGCCCAATACGTACAAATTATTATAGAAAATGAAAAGTTACGCGAAGAAGACAATATTACCGTCAGATAACAAAGTAAAAAGTGAAGTTCAAAGTCACTATATTATAAGAATAAAATAGACTTATCATTGTACAGCTAATTCTACACTATGACAATCCGTCGTAAGATTTCGCTCTGAAAACTGACGGCATTGTGGCCTTTCCGTCGTCTGCTAGTAACCTCAGTCCCAGCGTGGAACACGTTCAGCAGCCTTGCGTCTTGTGACTGAAGTTATTGGTTTAACTCATTGCTCTAATACATTAGTTGTGAACATTTAAAAATTGGAAATTCGCTTCACATAATACGTAACAGTAGCGTGGCATTCATCATACTACGACTTTCATGTCATATCACGTAAATATTCACATCGTATGAAGTATAATTCTAAGTTTCCATTGATATTATATATTTCGACTATGAGTTCATACATTTACTAAAATATTTCGTCAATGTATACACTGGCTAGTAAATGCATATATTTTCTGAGTTCATGCTTTTACTGTAACAAATGTAAGTTCAGGACAAAGTGCCACTATATTTCATCAAATATTACCTATAGTAGTATTTTTATATGTTCTTCTAATCGTATGTCATCTACATAAGTACCCTGCAAGCCGCCTTCCGGCGTGTGGCAGGGTATGTCTGTGCATCTAGATAATAAACGTAAATCATTTCTATCATTTATAAACTTTTTAGTATCAAGTGATGTAGATTTTTCCCTATTTATCTTCATACCATTATCCGTAAGCTATTCTTTTGGTTGAGTCATTGTTAGAGTTAGGTTGTGTCCACGACTCAGAAATTTTCCCTAGTTTCTATTGATGCCTATGATAATGAAGTCCCCCAAATCATTTCATATAGTTCTACATGTATTTAAATCCCTCCCTTGCATCAATTCCATTTGTACGTAGGGTTCATCCCTACATTTTCGAATTCGCGGTGGTTACACGCGCGCTAAAATGGGTACATTCGGTTAAGGAACCGACACCGAGAACGATACCGAAACCGAGACCGAATTTTTCTTTAAAGTTGCAAAATAACCTCCTGGTATGGCACGCATACACGTTTAGGCGTTTTCTCGTCGCTGATGAGTCTACGGTGTACGCCGTGCTCTACTTACTATCGGTGAGCCGTGAGCTGTTGGTGTGCCGCATTACTTCCAATTCCTAGCAATTTCAAACAGCATAATTTCTCAAACTCCGCATTTCATTCTGACATATGATACCGGATCACAGTGGTAACCTTTAAATAATTCAATCCAAAATTTTTATTTTCCATTTACAAAACTGAATTGAAATGAACAGCCAAAATTACGGAGTCGGGAATCGTGAAAGGAAAAGGAAGTTTGGTGCGTGAGAAAAGGATTCGAAAAATAGGTATCTTTTGGAGATACGCATCTGACCTCTACTATTTTAGATGATTGAATAACGTAATGAGAATCTTCGGAGTATATGCCAATCTGTCGCAAACTCCCAATTTCCGTGAATGATACACGGATAGAAAGACGGGACTCAGGCTGAACGTGGAATCGTTGTCACACAAATATGCAGGCAAGGAAATGTAAATGAGAATCGTGGATATTTTGCCAAAAAAATAAATTCCCCGTAAGCTAAGACTTTACGGAAGAGCACTCCATCATACTAAATAACACAAAATGACGAACTGAAGGAAAGAAGCTGCGCGGTGCGGCCTTCAGATCTCTCTACCATTAATTCACTTATTTAAATTATTTTCTTTCCGTTTATTACGTCATGTATAGATAAGAAAATTTTCTAATTGATTTATCTAGGTGATATCATTCGACTTCCTCCTTAGATTTATATGTTAAACCATCTGAACGTAGGTAATACGCTGTTCAAGTGTTGGTTGCCTACGAGATCCAATGGTTTCCTACTTGACGTTTCGATTAAATATGAAAAATACCACTTCCTTACATTTTTTTCATTAGCTATCGTCACTCTCATTGGAGATTCCGATTTCGACTCCAGGCGACCGATATCACCCATCAAATTGACATTAGAGTCATTCTTCGAGTGTGGACTATGAAAAATAAAAGAATGCAACGTGTTTCTCTTTACTACTCGGCTGAAATAATGTATGTATTTACCATGGTTGATGGTCAATTAACCGACCGAAGGAAAGTACCGAAATGTACGCTTTTGCAGGGAGAGAGAGAAAATCAATGGAGGAAAAGCGGCGAATGGAGTATGAAAAAGGGAAAGGAGGACCATAAATCGCGATGGATTAAGGAAGGATAGAATATGAAAAGGAAAATTTCATATCGAAGGGCATTTTTTAGAGATGACGTGGGGCTGAATGGATGGGCCTCAGGGGAAGAGGAAATAAATATATACGAGGCTCGAGGCGGTTGGGTCACCGATGCAAAGACTACGCCTACGAATACACTGTTTCAGTTGCAGTAAACGGTTAATTTAGACTGTCACTCGCGCTTCGTTTGTTTTAGCCCGAATTTTAAAACGTATGGAAAGAAACTGATGCCAAGGACTTTCAAAAAAGTAGAAACGGTCCAAAGGCGACAACCTTTTCATCATAACTCAATCTCGAGAACGTCTGCGGAACGGACGGCTAAGAGATATGTTGTTAACATTTGCGCGAGTCAAGCTTAAGTGATTTGGATCCCTTAATAAAGAAATATCCACAGAAATATAAGTATCGAAAAAAAGCGAGGGAGGACGACTTGCGGTCATTGTAGAGGGAAGAGTATTCGCTATACTAAATGCAATATAGGGCGAAACATAAATTGCGAAGAATATTGTCCAGATTTAAAATCCATTTCCTAACCAGAACTCAACTCTTTTGAATAACAAACATTCCCTTCAATTGGTAACGATAGAAAATGAGGTCGATACACAATTTCTTCATGAATTCCTCGAAAATATCAAGGAATATGCGGGAGGTACGGAGCAGATGTATCACATACATCCTTTGCTCGCAATCGGCTTCTTTTACTTCAGATGTTTCTTTGAGGGCCATATCAAATGTAAATGTGAAAACTACGAATAGCTTTCGGCGAACACAATAAAAATCTTCTTCTCATCAACGGTCGATCAAAGAGTGATTCTACTGTGAAGTACTGTCTTTTTGACCGATAAACAAAACCGAGTCAGTTGGAAATTCACAGATGGGGTACATACCAATAGTTTAAAGATATAGAAATATTCTCGCAAAGGATAAGAACACTGCGAATAAATTAACTCATTGTTTCGGAAAATGTTAAAGGTAGTATAGCTATAGCTTTAGTCCCCTTTAACGTTCGTGAAATATTAGCACACCAATGTGGCGTTAATAACAACCTTATCAGAATCACAATTGCTAAATCCATATGGAGGAAGTTTATCTTTTAAAGCAAAAGGGAAGTGCAGTACAAAACAAAAGCGAAATGAAATGAAAGATCAAAGTCGGCCTATGATTTCTACATCTACATAACTAGGTTGCAAGCCACCTTTCGGCGTATGGCAGGGGGTGCAAGCACCATGACTCTACTACACTAATCGATTGCTTTCGCGTATCGTTCGCGGAAAAAATGAATTTTTGAAACGACTTGTTCTAGCATCTATTTCTCTGATTTTTCTCGCAGTATCAGAACGGTCTATATAACACGAGGAACGCATTATGTCAGCTACATCATCTGTGAACGTGCTTTCTCTAAATGTATTAAGTAGATTTATCCTTTGTTTAGGCCTTCTATCTTCTAAACATTCCCATCCAGCGTCATGAAGCATTTACGTAACACTCACTGACTTGTCGTGACAATTCTTTACAAAACGCATCGCTTTCCGCTGTACTTTCTCTAATTCCCGAGTACAAAATTTTTCTGCGGGGTCCCACACACTACACGCATACTCCAGGTGAAGCCTGACCAACGTAACGTAACATCGCTCACGGACTTACTCTTCGCTCTATATCGTGAACTAACAACGCTAGGAGACTCTCAGGATCGTGTCTTACGAACACCGCGTTGGATACTCACTATAAATTTAGACGTGTCAAGAAAGCCCATTAAGGAACTAACTATTATATGATCCGTTATTTTGCCGCTCAATGATGTTAATGATGTAGGCCTATAATTCGATGGTACCTCCTTTAAGCCGCTTTTAAATATTGGAGTAACATTCTCAATTTTAACATTTCCAATCTTTCGGAACTTTTCCTTCTCTCATTGACATCTTAAGTATTACTTTCAGAAAGTGGGCTACGCTTTCCGCTACTTCCTTGAATACCCGAGCTGGTATGTCTTCAGGACCAGGAGCTTTATTAGGTTTAATCCGACGTAAGAGTTTAATGATGCCGTCTCCACTGAAGGTGATTTTCGACATGGCTTCAGACCGATCAACTTCCGGTAGGGTACCTGATGTGTTATTGGACGTAAATACGCTACAGAAAAAAATCATTTAAGATGTTTGCTTTGCCTTTGGTATCGTTTATTACGTTCCCGTTAATATCTTTTAATGAACCTACCGTTTGCTCTTTACCTTGGACCTTACGCACGTATGACCAAAAGGCATCTTCATTTTGAATTGACGGAGGGCATCTCGCATGGTTCGCTTTGTTTCCGATTTCGCTTGTTTGTAATCGCCCTTTACGTGATCCGTGTTGATAGTTTTTGGATGCCTCGCGTAGGCTTTTAATTTCGAATGTTAACGCCTCTGTTTCTTAAGAGCTTTTCAGGTCTCTTTATTATACCACCTTGAATCGTCATTCTGTTTAGAATATTTAAATGGTAAAAATGTATCCATAAGGACGCGCATTTGCCGTACAAACAAATTCCAAGTATCCTCGGTGTTTAGACTCATCGTTCGCGATTCGTATTCCGGAAAATTAGTTGTAAGTGTATCACGAAATCCTTTAAAGTTAGCTTTCGTGTACTGATACATTTTGCGCTTAGGTTTTTGTTGCCTAACCAAGTTAATGTCCAAATCTATAACAACGGCTATTTGATCTGATAATCCATCGCAAACAGATGTATTCATTATTCGCTCGGGCGTGTTTGTAAAAATGCCGGAATATCCGTGTTTGCCGGAATCCGTGTATTTACCGGAATATCTTGTGATTATAGGGCAACTACTGATACCAGGAGACATTAGAGTTCGAGAAAAGCCGTTGTTTGCGAGCAGAGTAACCGTTGAAGAATTCCAACCAGCAGATCATTATACCCTCTTCTACGCAACTATGCTGCCATCTTCGGGAGAGAAGAATAACTGAGTGTGGTGGGGTCTTTATGTCTTTAGTGGTGTGACGTCAATAAGAGAAAACAAAACAGAAGAAGGTATTGGGCGCAGGTCATTATTCATAATGCGCTGGCGGTTAGTGTGTATGAAAAGGCTTTTGTACGCGTTGAGTTTTAAGGTTCTCAGTACTGATTTCTTGAGTTTTAAGTTTTCTCTGTTGATCTCGTGGTTATTTTATTGAATGTGTTACGCGTTGCTTGATCTGTTTATTTTATTGCGTTTGAAGTGAGCCATGTGCTCTTTAAATCTAGTTTTTCTTATTTGGAAGAGTATTTGATAGTTTATACCAATTGGAAAAAAATGGGAGTGAAATTAAATTTAGAAAATATGGATTTGAGTTTACTGCTGATTCCCGGTGCGAAAGGTTGTTTTATGAAATAGTAAAGTTTTGCGTTGGTTCAAATTATGTCTGTCTTTTCTCAGTATGTTATTGACTACAGCTATGTCGCAGCCATTTTGTTTTGCGATATTTCTGATGTGTGACAGTTCTTTATTGAAGTCTTTCTGAGATGGTGGTATTTTTAGAAATCCATTTATCATGGAATAGAATTCATTAATGGAACGAAATACGTATTGAGAACAATACTTGCTAAGCGCGACCACTGAGAACCCTAACCCCAGCTGGTTGGAATTTTTCAACGGTTAGTTTGGTATAAATAATAAAGAAAGAACACTTCTACCAGTAGTTCATTCTTTATTATTTATAATGGAGAACTACTACAAAGTCGAGGCAGAATTAGTCGGTTAGTTTGGTCGCAAGCAACGGCTTTTTGAAGTTTTTTCTAGAACTCTAATGTCTTACCACAGCCGTGTTCCTTTTTTTTATAGATACAACGATTATTAACGATTGTTATGATGTAATGCACTAACTGAAGATCCATAAACAATCTTCATTTAATGACTCGCGTAAAAAAGGTAAAAATAACATTACCTGATTACTACTCAAGAATACCTACTCGTAATATATAAAGTAAGCGGTTTTTCAGGAGCGTCTTTAGGTGTAAAAGAAGAATCTATAGTGCTAATCATCAAAGCAAGGCTAGATAAATTAGGCTCCTTTTTGCTTTTGCCACTATGACCCTTTTTGCATCCGCTTTATGAACGATTGAGTACTAAAAACTATGAAATATTCAAAGGCATCAAATAATACAAGACCATGAAAAAATTAAAATTAATAAAAAGATAAAAACAAAAAAAAATGCCCAAATATATTTTGTAAGGTATACTTCTAAAGAACCAAGAAAAAACTCACAAACACATTCTCAATGGATGGCCGAGTTCAGCAATTATTACCTGAAAAAAAAGAAAACAATAATTAATTAATTTCGAATAGTCTCAAAAATATGAAAGTATGTACACGTTTCATCTCCATTTTGTTGGAATTTAAGCAAATTTTCCACGAATTTACAACATCGATAAATAATGTTTTGCTAAAAAGTATTTTATTTTATGAAAAATAAATTAAAATCGACTGATTTAGAATTTCGTTGGAAATAGAATTAGCTATTCCAAAATTTTGAAATATTTGCAGTGACAACATTTCCCATACGACACGCCGATAATCATTTTGCAAGGTAGCAATGTAGAAATAGGCGTTGATCTACAAATCAAGTACTACACCTAAAGGGAAAACATCCAATAAGTTTCATAGCACAGTCAAAAACACTGCCAGTTAAATTAAATGATTGAGTAATGGCTGATAATAATGAGAATTGAAATGAAATTTTCAATAGCGAAATTCATAAACAGAAATACAGAAGAAAACGGGTGACTTTGCGCAAGATGGTTCGCACCCAGGGAAAATCCCAAGGAAGAATGGAATGAAACATTTTCCTGGGTGCGCACAATCTTGCGCAAAGTCTCCCTTACCCGTTTTCCTGTTTTTCCAACCTGAAGGGGGTATCCCTTCCACCACTTTGTGTGGCCGGTGCTTCTATGAAGCCAGACCGCGAACGATGCCACCATGTGAACGAAATCGCAAAGTCCTTGCACACAAAGTCTCCCGAATGGCTTGTAAAAATGTTCTGCCGTGATAGCTCAACGGACAGAGCACCCGCCCGGCAATTGAGAGACCCGGGTTCGATTCCCGGTCCCGTCCCGTCACTTTTTTCAATCCATTCTCCCTTGGGAGAAATAAAGAATTTTGAATTAAATTCGAGCTTAGAATTGGTGTTGTTGAGAGAGCAAAGTTAAAGTTGTATCAGAAATCAACATTTACCTTTCATCCTGATGTTAACATATTTACTGTGAACACATTAAAGGATAGTCGCGAGTAATTCTGTAGATGGAAATGGACAGTAAAATTACGCACTGAAAAATCTTGACAGATCCCGAATAAATGTCGCAATTAGTACATAATTTTAAGCAGAAAGATATTAGGCCAATATCGCGAAATTATTTTCGTCTGCAATTTAAACATTTGCTTGTGAAAACCAATCCATTTCAACGCAATTAGACGGGTAACACCATATTTTTGGCAAATTCATGTTTAAGGACGAAGAATAATGATACAGACGCGTTATGAAGTAATCACGGTGACTACAATCGACTTTTAGACCGTAGAACATCATAGTAAAATAAAAAATGACTCCGAGATTCAATACATAATGGAGAAGTGAAAACCTAGGTCGTTTCATTAAATTATCCTGTGGTAACGTGTATAAGTGTTTCTTATTTTTTTCATTTCAACTGAGGAACTGTTTGAATATGTTGCATGAGAGGTTGTAGAGAGATACATAAATAGGTTTACACATTTTTAGATTTAGATTCATATCCCGCAAGACGCCAGTGGCGTATGGAAGGGGGTGTATCAACACCAAAGACGTAACCTAACGCTACTGTCGAACCTGAAATCTCCACTGACAAAACGAGCTGCTCTACGTTGGACGATCTCTAAATCTGCAACTAACCCTACTTCATGAGGATCCCAAACCGTATTCGAGGCCAAATGAGGGAAAAGTAAGCAATTTATTTGACTCTAGTCAAATGATGTACATCCCCTCAGGGTTCTACTTGTCAATCTCTGCATTCCATTCGCCTTTCCTATAATAGGACGAATATGTTCTTTTCACGAATAGGTTCAAGAATATATGGGAATTAGAAAGATTATCTGTAGAGAAAGGTGCGTGAAAAAATGATGAACGATTGTTAAGAATAATTTTGGAAAGTTACGTCAAAAGGGAGTCTCAAAAGTGCATACGCAGGGCATGAGGTAATGAATGCACTTTTATAAAGAGGAAAGACGCTATTTGAAAATTATATCAAAATTCATGGTATCCAAGAAATAGACCAAGGAAGTTGCCTTCTTCTGCAAGAGAGGAATTTAAGATTATTACATGCGTTTCTTGGTCACCGTACTATGAAGATTATTACGATTCTGCGTTAACTACGTGAAAAGTCATCACTAATATCGGACAATACGCCCACTGACGTCACGCAGGAGAAGTGATGCTCATTTGTATTCATTTTATTTAGATAATACTTTTCAATACGCGAAAAAGCTTCTTTTAACGATGTCCTTGCGTTCTATTTTGCATTTACTTATTCCAAATGAATGGGCATTTGTTTCATGTCTATTACATTTTTCAATGAAGTACTGAAATTAATTGAAAAATATAGACTAAAATAATGACATCATCGACGCTCCATTTCTTTTTAAAGCAAAGATAAGGATGACATACGAAAAGTATCGCCGTATGTTACACTTCCATAAAAGACTTTTACATTATCATTACGGACAGACGGATGAAGTTTAATTTACATGATGCTTAAGTAAAATAGCATATTCTGCTTACATCGCTTCTACACTTCTTGAAACTCGTAATGCAACTGAACGTGTTGCGGTTAAAGGAATGAACTGCGATGGCGATGAACCGTTCAAGCACAAGTTTCCTTTCATTTCCATAAGATCACATTTAGAGCGCTTTTGGACGCATACACAAAGCACTTAATGAAGATAGATTGCTTTATTAATTATATTGCTTTTGGACTTTATCATCGCATCTTCTTACAAGTATTTTATTCCATACTTCATACTTTTATAATTGATGCACGTGCTATTATTATGGTGTAAAACACCACTTCTTAGCCAGTACTGCTACCTTTTGAGATGAGTAGGGCTATTAAAAAGTATGAGTCCATTCAACAGTTCGACTCCTCAATCGTCGTTAATCCAATGGTTCTAAGTCAACGAAAACGAGAAACTCCTCAAGTGATTCTTCAGAGAGTCCATATTATAGATTCATGGGTAAAAATTAAGCCACGCTTTTCCTTGTGCGAGAGAAGAGAATTAATTCATGGGAAAAATAATGCGAAAAACAACGGGCCGCTTTCGTAATAATCCTTTTAAAGGAAATGGCAGAGCCAACGCGGGAATTAATTCTGCGCGGAGATCAAATAAAAATTGCAGTCACGTACAGCGAAAAAGGAGTTGCGCCGTTTAAATGCCGATGAAATGTTTCCAAAGCCCTTAAAAAATTCAGAACGCCGGGGAAAAATCCTAAAAATGCGGAGAATGGAACTTTGGGAAAGTAAATAAAAGTTTAAATAGCTGATTGAATTAGGGTTTATTTTTCTCTCTTTCTAAATTCATCCTTTGTAGCGAAATTCTTTGAGCGGAAGTCGGAGTGTTTTTAATTCCTTGTTTAGCCTTCCTCTAAATAAGACTCGGGTAATGAAGATGAGATTATTTATGCGCGTCCTACGCAACCAAATAAAGAAAATTCGACCTTTAATTAGACTCCATGCTTTCCTTCCGCTTAATGTTTTAAGAAATACGACCGACACCTCTTTCATCTGTTCCAAGATATTTATGACACGAAATCCCACGTTTGTTTTATTTATTTCATCATCGAAGGAAAAGAATATCTTACCAATTATCTTTCTAGTGTTATTAACCATAGTTTTTCCAAAGTTAAGAGAAGAAGAAAATGCAAATCGCCATTAAAAAACTATCCACAGCTACAGGCAGAATTTTCTGTTAATTGCTTTGCAGCAGCTACTGGGTTCGAACTCGAGGTTCTTGTAGAAGTTCTTTTGCAGTCATTCGATGCTCGAATAAATACTTCAGGAGGGAAAAATGTGGAGCATTACTTTCTGACCGACCCTCGTACCAAAAAACTAACTAAATATCGCTTTCATTTTTCCACTTTCAATATGCAGTTGCAATTCGATGAAGCAAAAGAGACTTAAAACATAGGATCGACACCTACAATATGAATTGATTCTAGTTTCTTATCCCCTCCCATTGTTAATAACAAATAGCGAAAAGTGTGAATGGTTATTATTTTACCGTCCATTTGTTATGCTTTTTCGAGGAAAATTAATATGAATTAAATTAACATGGGTATTTGATACTTTAGTAAAATTACTACCAGAGTAATATTATGTCAGGCAAAAATTGACAACTAAGCGAAACACATGTTCAGGGACGCATATGTTCCACTCTGTAGGTGTGTACGCAACTGTCCGATAGTAACTTTTGAATGCATCTTAAAAGTTGTTTAAAAGTGCACCCACACTATTGCAAACAAGGCAGTGCACCAAATAGTATAATACACCACGGCTTAATCGTGTTCCGTCAGAAGTAGTAATTGTACCGTCTATTTACCGCTTTAGTAACATTGTCTCCTGAATACAACGTCATAACAACAATTAATGCAAATTATACACATGATTCGCAATTTTAGTCACAAAAGGTAACGGAAAATAGAGTTGCAACAAATTTAAGATACATTTCGTTAGTCATTTGTATAAATCATTGTTTAAGATTTGAACCACGTTTTCATTTAACAATAATACAAACATCTCTTCCGTCATAACTATCGTACAACTAATAAAGTATGCCGCCGAATTGCTTTTCGCCAATGTCCATCTCCGCCGAGTCATAATTTCGGCGAGTTGACGATTTAATTCACCTATTCAGAGATACATCTATCCTCATCTCTACGATCCTCTATCTTCGCTTTTTTAATTGGATCATAACTTTTCTCACCTTATTAATGATGCCGTTTTTCATGAAGCGTGAACTTCAAGTTCAATCAGATGAAGAATTTACAGCTAGATAATTTCAATTCCCTTTGCAATAAACAATAAGAAAGAAATTGAATGATTGGCAGCCCTTTGACTATCCCTGTGAATCTTAGTAATCAAATAGGATTTCCAAGTACTTTGTAATGCCAATGAAAACTTATCAATAGAAAAGCTTCATTTGGTAAATATAACGTATCTTAAAGCGCAATCTCTTTACTCAACGATCACGAAGAAAAGTCATTCCTTCGTCATCGGAATGCAGGATGATTTTATTTTCCAGTAGATAATACTGAAATGCTATACTTGGACTTTGGTTTCCAGAAACCATAAACAGGAAATTGGTTCCCCAAGGAAAGTCTTTGATGTCGGATATTTCCGATATAGCGTTTAAACGCCAAATCACACGAATTGAGATATTCTGAAATCGAAGAATCGACTTTTAAAGTTGTTGGTGGTGCGTCCAATGTGTGACGCACTCATTCTTCAGCTACGCATTATCATTTGCAAATGAAAGCAATTCAACCACTGTCCATTTCGTCCAATCCCAGAGGTCACGAATGGAGCGTTCTTGACTGAGATAAGATTTTGTGATCGAATCAGCGGAGGAAAGAAAGATGAAAGCGAGCACCAATTAAGCCTGTAATGCCAACCGGAGAGGTCCCCTAAAATTGGGGCTCCCAAATGTTATACATAAGGAGCTCTAAAATGATTTTCTCCCGACAAAACGTGGTTTACCTAGTTCATTTATAAGGAGGTTATTAGTTAAATCCGATTGATAGAAAAGCGAATGAAAAAAAGATTTCAATCAAAGAAATAAAACTTAAGAAAGGGAAGTAATTAGAGAGATGAATGCCTAAGAAAAAATATATAGAATGTGTGAAAGTGTCCAGACGCGTTCAGAAATTTGACCACCAAATTTGATTGAGACACTTCACGAGCGACTTTCATTGATAAGTTGTCATGTGACTCATTTTGTGGACTCCTTGGACATTAGACGAGACTTTGAACTCTATATACAATCATTTGAAAGTTTCTAAATTTTGATCATTCGTAAATCAATGCGCAATATACATGCAAAATGTCATTGAATGTTTTTTTATAAGTCATTTCGGTCCGAATAGTTAGCAGAGTTTACTACGAATGCATTTCTGATTCGTCTATCTCTAGTCTATGTGTCTAGGATATTGTCCTTGATGCTAAAAATATTCAGGTTTCGAACGACTGTGCATCGGAAATAAAAGGAAAAGGCAGATATTAAGGAACATTTGTAAAAAAAGAGGTGTAAAGGTATCGGGGTAATGTGGACTTGCATTGCGATAACAACACCGAGGCAGAAGCCTGTTTTATGTTGTGGTTATTGTTTTCATCCTTAGTTAGTTAGTTGGTTAGGTTGATGTAGACTTTTGTAAGCCCTGACGATAAAAGACAGCGATAACTCAGAGGAGATGAGACGAGTCGGCGGTAAATGAAACCACGAGCTGATTGGCGTTTGTGGGAAAGATTCGCAGGTGATTTACGGAGAAAAAGAAAGGGTAAAGGAGAGGAGATGATTAATGGCTTGGATGTGGAAGATTGATAAGAATGAGGTGGAGTATCACATGAATGAAAAACCTCAATAAGAGAGCAGTGAAAGAACAAGCCAAACACGAGGGGCTGAGGATTAACTCCGATTTGCAGGTATTAATATTAGCCGATACATTTTTTGAGAGAGAAATTGTTAAGTTTCGGTTTGCCAGCCGCCTTCGAACAGGTTATTTTTCGTTCAAACCGCTGTAAATTCATCCACTTCTGAAAGTTGAAACTTGAATTACATTTTAGAATTAGTGTCGTGATATTAAAGAAATAATCAAATTATAAGGTCAGTGAATAAAATTGGTTCGTTAATTTAGCAATATGCATTCCCAGATTCGAAATTAGCATTTTAATCTTATGTTTGAGCTTGATCTACAAAGTAAATAAAGTAACGGTATTTTTCGGCTTCTGCTTCCGGTTCGATGATCTTTTACACCTTTTTCTAGAATTTCGAATTTCTTCTCGAGATAAATAACCGTTCGTGGTGACAAGATTAAAGGTAAAGAGTAATTATAATTCAAAGAATACGTTACATTTTTTATTCAAGCGGAAAAACGTTATCAAACAATTGTTTAGTCTTCCTAATATACCACAAACGCTGTCCAGAGTACACTTAAGCAACAAGAAAACGAGGCGTGAATAACTCACTCAGCATAAAAGGAAATACGCATTCGTCCAGAAGCACTCCGCACTAGTGCGGTCAAATTCCATTAGTTTCGGATCTTGGGGCGGATGTCAATCGACAGACAAAGAAGAGGCCGAGAATTTCGCGAAGCCCGGATGCGTTTTCAATGCACGATATGTTTAAACATCTACTCACTCAGTGTGAAACGCCTAAACGTCTGCAAACAGGGGAAGCTTCGACGAAATCAATTTCAAACGATGGAACCAGAAAGCGAACATACAATTTAGCTTGCACGTAAAATTAATAACACATACACATTGTCTCTTGAGAACTATTACTTTTAGTAAAAAAAGGAAATCGGGAGCGCAGAGCTTGTCTTTCGATAATTGAATAACTAATTGCGGTGAAATGCTACAGCAGGGGCGAATGAACTCTTATTGCAGATTCTGTGCTGTGTTTTATATAAAATGCCACCCTTAATATATACCAGTAGAAGGCATCGCTAATCCTCAAATGAATATTATTAGCATTCAATTCGTTGTTTTCTACGAAAAACAAACAAGAATGCATAAACACAAAATGCATCTACAAATTCTGATATATATCCACACAAAGACGACACAGGTTAGGAAAAGTTTTCATCGGATGTTACATGTACCGTGGATATATGGATGTATTGGATAATACATTGAGCCGCATATAGGCCGCACTTGAGTGGAGTACTGTCAACATTCAAACAGTATATCACCGGAATTTTACGAAGGAAAATGAATCTATTCGTTGATCAGGTTGAATTTTCCATTTGATCAATAAACGGTGCTTAGAAACAAATCGGGTAATATACGTACGTGTTCGGAAATGACGAAAAGGCCTCACTGAATACCAGAAAACGCCGCATCTATCACTGAACACTCGCATTTTTTCCATCTTTAGATACCAATTTCGTAATTTTTTGAAACATGTAGTCTTTCCATTTTTCAGCGGTCGGGCGTTTCGTTAGCAGAACTGCGACACTTTGGCAAAGTCACTTTTAAGTGGCTATTAATGTGATTTTCTTCGTTTAAATGACGAACCTCGTAAGTCCGCTACACAATTCATAATCCTTAAATCGATCGCCAATCGATTGACTGGCGTAAACTAAAGTTAAAGGCTTCAATTTTGATCGAAATCATAGAGAAGGAAGAAAAAGGAAATAATTTGGTAGTTTGCCTCAGGAAACTGTCTTAAATCGATCTCTCGCAAGATCCACCCCTGCAGTCGTGAAATTCTTCATCCTTTTAAAATCGTATCCTAAAGATATTGCAGGAATGCTTATAGATTTGTATTGGTGCAATGTTCTATCAGCAAGAGCACTTTACAACGCAACAATGAGACGCAACGAGTAGACAAGTTGGCCTCTTCGAAAACGTGACAAAGCAAAATAATTAACGAAACGAACAGCAAAGGGAAGCAGCTCCAGTGAGACGGAGTCGTTGCAGATTTTTCCACTTCTTATTTATTTATGGAAACATAATGACCGTCTCCCTGAGGAAAAAAAAGACTCGTGAATGGCTGATAAATATAGATACGGTGTTTGTGCGATGCCCATTCATCAGCGATGGTAAATAAATATGGAAGGCAAATAGGAGTAATGGAAGTACTATCGGAGGACTCTTAATAGATTTTCCATTACCGGAAATTCAATTTTGAGATAATCCACTCCAATACACGAAATGGTCTCGGATGACCAGCAATGAAATGCTATTCCGAAAAATGCAGGCGCGCGCGGCCCAGAATGGTAACTAAATCCGGCTACGGCACGTTTTTCCCGGAGGAGACCTAATGGAGCCCGAATCAATTACAGGAGAATATTTAAGGGCAAAAGATTAGGCTTTCTACAATTACTCCATATCAGAAAAATGAACAGTCGAAGGAAGAGAGGATGTTGAAGGCAATGAAATGAAGAAACAAGAGCTAATAGTAAATGATAAGGTTACCATAATAACTACATATCAGAAAATGAAATGAAGTAATGGAAAAACAAATAAAGAGAGATTCATAGCGTTAATTAAAATTTCCAGGGACAGTAAGTAAAGGCTTTAATAGAAAAAAAACGGAAGAATCGTAGCGATATCTGAGTAAAGATGAGGAATCAAACATTTAGTAACAGAAAAATAGGACTAATCTGAATACAGTGATAATTGAACCAACGAGGATTTCTACGGATAAATAAGGATGAACGTGAGACATGCAAGTGAGATCAAAGTCGTACACTCACCAATGAATCACTGACATAGGAATTGCTTCCACTTGACAGGTGCTGCCAAATCAGTCAGTACAATCACAGTTCAATCATTAAATTATATTTTCAACTTAAATACCTAAAATACAACCCACAAACTATGTATTCTCCATACCATGAACTGCTCATCATCAGCCATTATCAATCCGACGTCGGATGTAGGCCTCCCCAAGCGCTTTCCAATTCTCTCTATTCTGAGTCTCTCGTTGCCATGTTACCCCTAAATACTGATTGATGTCTCTATTCCATCGGTCCTTTGGTCTTCTTCTTGGTCTAAATGATCACATACAGAGAACTTCAGCGATAAAAGTAAGGACATTTTAGAGGGCTTCACCACTGATACAAGATGAACATGGTTGCAAATGAACAGTTCCAAAATGTTTGCGATGGCATCGGTTGGGCAAGGCGACCTAACATCAGCAGAAGAATATTACTCCGGGATAAATCTGCAAACTTAGCTTTCATGGCATTTTGACAATAATTTAGAATGAGAAAAATGACCTACGAAAAGGTTTAAATAAAGCGAATAAAAATTTAATTACTAACATTAATAGGTTGGTAAAATATATTCAAATATAATATTTCGGCCTTTTCGCAATATTACCTGGCATACGAGAGTCAACTAATGATTGTTCGCAGAGAGAAGACCCACTCAGTGGGAATAAATTCTAGTTAACGCTAAAAACATACTCTGGTCTTGTTATTCCAACTGACACTAACTTCGCCAACATTTCACATCCAGAAACTGCAAACCATATTCTTTCAGAGAATAAATATGATAAAGTTATTCTGTAAAGGCCTTAAGCGTGCATTTCCGGAGATACTATTAAAATTACCTCCTTTTGTAGACAAATGAAAACTATTCCAAAAGCTCAATCAGTTGGTCGCAAAGATAAGTTAAATAAATAGTTCTGAATGATTCACCTAAGCATACGGCTTTTATAACAACTACAATTGCTAACAAATGAAGTGATAAGTTATTCATTTGTGGCAGTCGAAGATGCCCGGTAGTACTCGAAGTTCAAATATTAAGCGGGCTTCCAAAATTAAAAAAAGGATACGGAAATAAATAAACATTAGCCTAAAATGAGAGAATTAAATGATTTAAAAAGAATTCAAAATCAACATTTCCACTTCTTCAGACAAAAAATTCGAATATTGTCGGAAGATGGTATGATCACAGAATAGTAATGATAATAATAATAATGAATCAAATCACAAATCGGAAAAACTCATTCCAAAAGCGGTATTTATTAGTGAATTAGCTTTCGACCCATTTCTAAGACGGAAGGTCCAACGAGATTATTTCTCGCAAGAGTTGTCGACTTCAAAATTTTTAAAATATCGAAAATTCCTCGACACTGAATAAAACATCCAAAGTGAAAACACTTTGTATTTTTCCACAGGAACAGTTGCTGTGGAAAAATACAAAGTGCTTTCATTCTATAAAGGCTTTCCACGAAGTCACGCCTTCTAATATCGAATTTAAAAACATCCAAAGATATCTCAGCCTAATTTTCAAGTACATATTTCAAGTTTTCGCTAAGTCCCAGAAGAAATTAACTCGACTTATTTCTTTCGACGCATCCGAAGTTACTGCTCAAGGATCGAATTGCTGTGCGGTATTAATCGTAAAGCAAAAATCCCGGGGAGACCTCGTTTCGGTTAAACTCGTTCCTATCAACTTTTATCGCTTTCAAACTTGATCAACATATTAAACACCATCCCCTCTCATTTCTATTCATGGAAATAGTTTTCTAAATCGCATATGCGAATGAATGCAAAGTAGGAAAGTGGCTTATGCCCAAAGCAATGGCACTATCGCTACTTAAAGCATTTCATCAACAGGCAACTTTCACAATTCTTTCGGATTCAATTAATTCCTTAACGATTCCAGTCTAACGATGTACTTTTTGGTAATCTGAAGTAAAATAGATCGGATAAAATATAGAGCAAAGAATATTACAGATGATAAAGTTAAATAGTGACTTAGATATTGTCATGGAAATTTTAAGACAAAATTTAAAATAACTGAGATATTGTCTCCAAAAAAAGCCCTTTTAAATTACAGAAATTTGAGATATCGCCCTGCAATCCACTGCGACTACCGATCTTTAGCAAGCAATTCTAAGAAAACGGTCTTGATCGTCCAAGCTGTTTAAATTTTATTTATCAGCAATCCTATCAATCAAATTTAAATAATGAATAATTTTCTTCTTTAAATAACTTCAGCTCGTTTCTACGAACAGTTCGCCATTTTTCTAGGATGAATACAAGTTTAGTATTTGAATTTTATTAACAAATTCCCTAAACGAAGCAATATACTTAAATACGATGTGCCATGAACTTAGAATAAGAGTAAGAGCTCAAATATCCTGAGGCAAATGCTCCTGGTTACTATGCAACCATACCATCATCCGTACTTCAGCAACCGAAATAATTATATCCTCACTCACATACTCATTTATATAAATTATAAAATAATGTTCTGACGAACCAGATGATGAAGTTAATGCGGAAACAGAAAAATAAAAATATAATGGTGGAGATTTTCTTCGTTCATTTATAATTTCGTTCCATGAAGTCTGGTATTGTGTGGGAAATTAACTACTTCACCTTGGTCAGGTCCCATCTGGAATATGCGGCGAGTGTATGAACTCCAGCGGATGAAACGTGTACTCGCGAACTCGAGTAAGTGCAGCGCAAGGCGGTTCGAGATGTTAAAAAGTGCTCAGATGGAAAAGCAAGCGCTACACAAATGCTCTTCGACACAGGTTGGGAATCCTTGAAAGAAAGGAGATTAGGCTGCGATAGCTTGATACATTCGGTGGAACTACTTTTGCGGAATCTGTATTTTGCGATCCTCTTCTGCAACTTCGGCCGATCCGACAATAAGGTAAAGTGGCCATTCGAATGCTCGGTGTTTACACCCCCTGCCACACGCATTGCAAATTGACTCAAACACTAAACGAAGAAAGGGCGACTACCAATCGAATATCAACGGACGACCGTCCCTCAGGATGGTATAGGGATTGTATTTCTTCGCATTAAGTTTGTAAATGCAAAGCTTTCATTAAGGCACGCCATCTATAATATGAGATTGATCTAATACAAAAGCACGAGCAGTGAAATAAATATTTTGAAAACATACGTCCGTCCCTGGAAACAGTTGAAGTCGAACCGGGGACAGTTAGGTGAATAAAACGTAACCTATTATCATTTAAAAGAGGCATTTAATAATCTTCAAAGTTTGAAAGTTGCGCGACATGTGGTTCTCGAGTTTTAGACGAACATACTCTACTTTATGTATGAGGTTTTGCGCATCGCAACTTTCATGCGGATTAGGCAGTGATCCCATTATTTAGCATCGGTAAGCTTACGGTACAAGCCTCGTAGAAAAGTCTCAATGACGTGGGGTCATTGTGCTGAGGAGGAAACCGATAGCACTTGTAATAACCCCTATGCTAATTGGGTCTTCTCCTTCGGATTGATTTACTAAAATTATGCAGACGTACGATACGTCATCTCTCCAAAACTGAATCGCCTTTCCTTTTGTTGACGGCTCGCCGAATGGCATGCCCTAGGAATATGGAATAAAATATCGACCGTGGATTCGGATTATCGGATTGTAATAGAGTCGATCGGATGCTCTCTGGCAAAAGCAGTCGCTTCGTTTTCAGGAGCACTTTATTCTCGACGGAGTCTGAGAAGGTTTAAAAGCCAAGAAAATGCCCGCTTAGATGAATACTTTCTTCGTCAGCTTTTCCTGGAGAAAAACATATTTTATCGCTTCACTTTTCACATCACTACATCAAAATGCGATTATTATCTTAACTTTAGTATTTATAGTTCAATCAGAGTCTCAATTACCCAACCCAAACTAAATTTGATCTAAAAAGGGATGAATTTTGCCCTTAATTAAGACATTAATATTATTTTATTTTTCAATCAGTCCTCATCTCGAATATTTTTAAGAAGTGAAAACTGCTGAGGGAAGAGAAGCGCTGAGAAATGGCATTTAAACTGATGATTTAATGCAACATTAATTGATGAAACTTCTCAACTTATTCTTTTAATATTCCGAAAATAACTATGAAAACAATGCGGTGAGTAAAGCACTGGACAATAACGATAATAAAGGCAAATTTCAATCTTTGGCAATATCTCATAAGTTTGCGATCAACCACTATTTCTCAACACAACCCAACCTCAAAGATATGTAATAAAGTAATGACGAGGAAAATGGATATAAATAACATTTTGAAATCAAAAAAACTTTAATGGAAGAATTTTTCCCCATCGACATCCCTTCAGATCGATAAAAACGTTCCCTTTTGCCCGGGGCGAAACACGAACAACTGGAATCCTTTAATCCTTTGGAAACTTTCAACTCCGTGGAAAACAAGCGCCCGGACGACCCACTTTCGGTATTTGGGATACTCCTTAAGCCGCCACCGTAAAAATCTCTATAAACCTAGAGCGCATTTTCAACGCGTTTACCATAGAAAATACTGAAGATATCGGATAAAGAACGACTTTCCGTTATAACTCAATAAGGAAATGATTTAACTGAGCAAAAACATTAGTATAAAAATAAACAAAAATTGCCTGATAATACGGCGAGGCTCAGAAACCAAGGTCTTAAGGTAAACCCCCTTGCTTAGAATTAGCCCTCTCTGATTCCCTTCTATATTTCGCCATTTCTGCTCTCCTTTAGCCAAACATACGCCTCTTCCATTCATGGACACACCTTAATCTCGAAAACTTCCAATCTTGTATTTCCTCTTTTCTGAGACTTATGAGGTAAATCACTCCAAACTAAGGAATTATACCAATTTTTCACCGACGCCATAAGCCAGGCCTTCGCAATTATAAACGTACTGATTTCATACCCACGTTCAAGTCTGTGAAATCCTTCACTCATTCATTTAAAGACAACCACGCGCTAACATGACTTGTACTTGCTGATTTCGAGGCATTAAAAAAAAGGAACTCCATGGATTTCACAAATAAGAAACGGTCAAATGCTGCAAAGCGAATGGCACGCCAAGGAGGCATGGCTACAAACCAATGCTCGGAAAGAAAACTTTTGATAACGATAATTTGCTTCTCGTTGATGCAATCGAGTATCGGCATTTTAGTTTCGCTGAAAGACTGGGAGGACGTGAATGAACAATAGTTTTAATTTTTAAACAGAACTCACTGTTTATTAACTTTTTTCTTTGTTCTATGGCCAAACCAATGGCCCAGAAATAATCAAATTTTGCGCAGAGAAGTCTTCAGGGCAATCGATCTGAATATCTGAATATAAAATCTGAATGAAAGAATAATTATTAGTCACTGATCAATCGTTTAACCGGGTTATCTACAACCCTACTGGAAAATGCCACACTGAGGAAATGAGATCGAATATATCGATCGAATAAACCACACTTTAGCATTCAATTCCATAAAGGAACACTCTTTTTATTTTAGGACAATACAGGGATAAAATCCAGCGAAGCAACTCCAGGTGGTACTCCGTTCAAAATTTGCTATTGAACACTCATTCGCCCTGGTATGCTAATGGTTTAACATATGGAGCACAACATAGGTTCCTGTGCGACTTATATAAAAAATCTAGCGTTTGGGAAACCACATCGAAACTTTACCTGGATTTCCTTACCTCAAAACTTTTATCCAAGAAAATCTTAGTCTCAGCTTTAACGACTGTAACTGGACTTGTAATTATTTAATAATGACTTCACAAAAGTAAAGAAGGTTACTAGTCAAAGCGCCATTGTATTACCATATAATATTCCTCACGAAAAATCCTTATAGCGAATTTCGTTAAATAATCATACATATATAATCTCGTCATCGCCAACAGAGACTGCGTTAACCAGTGTTTAGTGCTTAAAAAGGGAACATGAGAAGGAAAAATTCAGAGAGAGGAGAAAGAATTTATGATAGAGGGCGTAGTACGCGGTGCCTGTAAAATCCAAGTAGACGGAAATTCCCCGAGGGATCGGAAAAAGGTGAAATGGCGATACTTGGAGGTGATATTTTCGCAAACAACTTTCAAATCACAAAAAAATGGAGACTTCTCTATTTCTTAGAAATTTTCCCTCAAAAGTCAACCCTACGGATGAAACAAAGGTAATTAAATGACGGAATTTGCTTAAACAGGGAGCCCGAAGGTAGAAGGAATCTGGCTGAGACATTGTTAAATATACAGATGAAAAACAAATACTAAAGCAAGAAGCCACACGCCGAAAGGCGGCTTGCAGGGCATTTACGTACATGTAGAAGCCAAAAAAGTGGAAAGGGTAAAACGTGAAAACCTTGAGTAAAAAACACAGTTTACGTGAGAGAAAGATGGGAATACATGAACGAAATGACGTCCGATTCAGAAAGGACAAGTGTAAAATACATTTCATCGAGTATCAGTGGAATGTGTGAAATGAACAGACTAATAAAATGGCGAAAAATAAGGAAATGCGAACAAAAGTAATGAAATATATACGGACATAGCCTCTTCGCAACAAATGTTTCGCTATCGATATCGGAATATTGTACACGTTACAACAGAATTATCACGGAAAGTATTTAACTGAATTTAAGTCTATATAAAATAATTATTAATATTAGTATTCTCTAATTAATGGTAAAATACGATACACGAAATGCGCCTAGAACAGAATGTCTTGTAAATGATGATTTGAAACCAACAAGTTTACAGAAACATTTGTATAGATCATTAATAATTTTTCAACAAATTTAGCCATATATTTTGATGATCCGTATGCGTGTATTTGTACACGAGGGAGAACATAATGGGATACCGCATGACTGGATTTTAATGCAAATTAAAATTATCGTCAGAATAAGTCGCTGAGCAGTGCAATTTACCCCCTTAATTAGTTTTTTATTTCCGATAATATTTTTATTGAGCTTATTTACAGTGCGTCACTTGGGCTGAAAATGCCCTCTATTTTGCGGGCCCTGTCGTTTCATATGTTCCAATTTCGTTACTATTCTTTCACATACTGCGACAATTCCCACTGTGCCATTAAAATAATTCCAAATGCTAAAATATGGAGCCAAAAAGGCGTTCAAGATTTAGAATTAATTGAGAGTTTACAGCATTTGGAATAGAAATGAAAAAAAATTTCTATTCCAAGGATGTAAAATCTAAAAAAGCATAGACAACGCAAGAAATGCATAAACTGAATGATTGAGTCTCAGGAAAAGAATGCAAAAAATCGGAGGAAAAGGGGAAATATTGATTAAAATTTTATATGTGATCAAACTGAGTTTAAATCTTTTTTTAAAGAAATATCTCTTTGGGTCCACATATATAAATAAATGAGGAATGAGGCATGTTCGGTATACAATGAAATTTGAATTTTAAAGGATAAACATTAAACCATAAAACGAAGACCGTGGAAGAATTATTTACTTATATTAAATTAAAGAAGAAGCCAATTTCAAAAGAAGCTAATTTCAATGAACGACTTTCATTTTACAAGAAAAATATTTCGGGAAATTCGATGAAAGATAACCAACGAATGATTTCGATTCATTAAAAGGTTAAATCGATTTAAAAATTTCATGGAATTTGCTTCTTAAGATTTTGGTACCTAAAAATAGAGATAAATAATTTCTTTCGTACATAAAATAAAACTTCGAAATGAAATGAAGATTACATACGTTGAGTTGAAATTACTCCAAGAACTGGGTGAGAGTAGAAAGTGGCAATCCAGTATAAAATATAGCAAAAAACACAGACTTTCCATAAATATTAAAGTGGCGATGTTCATACTAAATAATTGCTACGCAACGCCAATCGACTTAAACTTAGAGAATTGGAGATTCGGCGAGCGAAAGGGATTCGGACTTATCCATTCGAAACGAACCTTTCGAATCGCTTATTACTAATTATAATGTATTCTTAGCTAAATAATTAATTTATGTTTCTAATAAATTCCATACGTTCCAAAAACCCCCTGTAAATGAAATCTAAGATGATATTTTACTATAAATAATAAGTATTTTGATACAATGGCGGACGCTGAGCATATTTTCCAAACCTCAAACACGAATAAAAACAACACTGACTTGAACAACACTATACGTATATATAAGTACGGACACAAAAATAATAAGTATGAAGAAAAAAGTCGGAAAATGGATATGACACTCGGCAGATGCTTAAAAACACCGGAAGAGCAGCTAACGAACTCAACCGTTTGCCTTCTGTAGTTGCGGCTATTCTTTGAAGAATATTTGCAGAAAAATAATAAATGAGAAGAGATGGAGCAAAATACGGAATAAGAGGAGTGAGGAGACAAAAGAAGCTTGAAAAGAGCTTAATGGAAAAGGGGAGGAAGTTAGAGTGACACCAAAGTAATAAAGGAAGAAACAGCAGATAAAGTGGAAGGATGGAGTTCAGGGAAAGGACAGAAAGAAGGCAAATGGGAGAAAATGGAAAGAGAAGAAGGACTTATGTGAGGCACAAAGCACTCAAGTAAAAAAAGGAAATGAGAGCCTTAGTGAAGTTATTAGAAGAACAAGAAAAGAATGAAGAAGATTAGGGAATACTAACAATTGTCGTTTATGCGAACATGACATATACAAATATATCACGTCAATACACACGACCCACGGCACAGCAAATGTTATGGCTATGATATACATAAATATGATACTGATTATGTCCTGATGATGATGATCCGCGCTCGTGGTACTGTATATGAGAAATTTTTCGGTGTTTCCCTAAAATGTTTCATTTTGAACTGAGTGCCTAAATCTCACCTTTATTCAGAAAGTAAAGAATCCTAAAATGTTTTCGATGAATGAGCCTTTCAGATGGAATTTAACTACTAGTGTTAGTAGTTTTGTTAAAAGTGCTTCGACAGCTTAGGTCATTACGCACGTAGGCTCCCACCGGGAATCGAACCCAGGGTCACTTTCACTCGGGTGGTACATTTGAAAATGGGCCGATATTTTATTTGTTTATATTGTCAGCCACCTATCTGGCTAACTCAGCTTCGGCGGAGTGGTGTCACAAATCGTCAAATAACTAACAGAAAAGCAGCTGATTATTTCATATCTTATAGTAAATATATATTAAAATTGTACTAAGCGAGAATGCGGAAGTAGAGGATGATTTTTTTATAAGTCAACATCTTTTCAACTAATCGGGAATTAAAAAGCATCCAGGAAAATACCCCTCTTTTGACAAACCTATGGGTAAATAGAGTATAAAATTGTTATAGATCCTAAGAATACAATATAATAATGCACTCGAACAACTTTCGTTGTAAATATAAGCAATTCTAGTAGTGAAATTTAAAGAGCGAAGATGGCGCAAAATTTCTGAGAAATCCGGATCATCTACGTCACCCATGTTTGAAGGCCTAAATCTCTGTAACGATTGTCACCAAAGAGAAAAATGACCATTTTCAATTGAAATGGACATTTGTGTTCTACTCTAGCAAGTTTTTAGATGAATACGAATGAGTTCGAAAAATCGACTTTTGACCGCAAAAACGGATCTTCTTCATTCTTTTCTTGTTCTTCTAATAACTTCACTAAGGCTCTCATTTCCTTTTTTTACTTGAGTGCTTTGTGCCTCACATAAGTCCTTCTTCTCTTTCCATTTTCTCCCATTTGCCTTCTTTCTGTCCTATCCCTGACATCCAGACCACTGTGCGCCGTAGCAAATACAGATGGTAATTAAAATGTAAATTAAAGTAACAGTCAGCCTTCCGTGAAATTATTTATTCGTGAAAGTATTACATTTTATAATTAGCTATAAACAAATTATTTATCAATTATCAAAATAATAATTATAAATAAGATATGCTATGCATAAAATAATTTTCAATGATATACAACATTTTAGCACCTACACTTACACTTCGAGAGAAAAATTTAACAAGTCTCCTGTAAAATTCTTTGCATATTTATTAATAAACGAAAAACTTTTCGTTTAAAGATAGTGAAAACATTGTTAATGTGTAGTACAACCTATAGTAGGTTAATCAATTACTGGTGGTAATTATTTTTTTAAATACCATAAAAAATGGACGGTATGAGTATGAGAAATCTACCTTATCTTAGAATTCGTTTTCAATCTGTGCGCAAATACTTTTTAATTAATCAGAAATAACTAACATTATTTAAAAGGTAAAAAGGTTGGTAAAAACCTTGGTGTGGAGTGTTTTGCTGTATGGGTATGAAATGTGGACCTTAAGAAAAGAGGACATCAAAAGATTGGAGGCATTCGAGATGTGGGTGTGGCGTAGAATGGAGAAAGTGAGTTGGGTCGATAGTAAAAATAACATAGAGGTGCTCGAGAAGGTCGGGAAGGATAGGGTTTTAATGCATGTAATCATACGGCGACAGAAAAAATGGATGGGTCAGATATTGAGGGATTGCTGAAGAAAGTAACTGAGAGTAAAATGTAAGGGAAAAGACTGACTATGGCAAAAGATATAAAATAGCGCGAGAATACATAAAGCAGAGTCGAATACAGAGAAGAGAAAATGCCAACCTTTGAAAACGTGAAAGAGATGGCTTAACTTGTCATGCTAAGCTTTCAACGATTAGATATCCATTTCATTCCTCTTCTGACAAACACTATCATTTTTTTGACCATATGCTGGCTTACACGTACATAATCGATTTAACTTTTTTATTCCGATGCAAGTCTTCCTTAGTACAGCAAATGTATCCTGAAAAACAATGTTTGCTGTAAAACGGCTTCTGAACAAGTATAAACCATATGATAGTTCAACAAACTCAAAAGTGGGCGTCCAAACATTGGCTGAAACCGGGAAATACCTGTCCGTTATACGTATGCTTCTAACACGAAAGAAATAGTGGCTCTACAAGAGACCTGGTCATACTTTAAAAGTAATAATAAGATAGAATTCGAGAAAATGCGCGAAATTACGTTGGGAAAAAAAAACAGAAACGCCCCTTTTATTGCAGTCCGAACTGTTAGACCGCAACTGAAAGACGAATTGCAAACATTTTAACAGTCCAACGCTGAATTATACGCGGGAAAACGAACCTAAACAAAACAGGAGAACATAGTAGAAGTGTTGAAATTGCTTCGACAGCTACGGTCATTCCTCACATATGGAATCCTTCCGGGAATCGAACTGCGGCCACTTTCACCGAACGGTATACCCACTCTCCTCCTCTACTAACTCTACCTCTACCACTCCCACTAACTCCTGTTTGAGATCAGATGAGTCGCCCCTCTGCTTCGCTGCCTCATATTCAATTGAGATTCACTTATTCATTCCTCGCGTAGGACTGAATTGTCCAACTTTATTGCACCTCAATACCCCCGATATATAAAATCCGAATTTGGGCGCTAATTGAATTGGCGCGGCACTTAACCTCTGCCGAAGCTTCAAAAGACGTCAACATTCATTTATGCTGTTTACACTTTTCCGTAACAAAGAGAAACATCGTTTTTCATTTATCGGGATAGACCAGCCTTGCACAAAATACGGCCACAAGCGGTCCTACTCATCCTGTGACCCGAATTGAGTTTTCCAAATCATCCTGATTTACGACCATTAGTAATCGTTTAAAATATAGAAATGATAGATAGGAATCAAAAATCGACGAATAAGAATTGAATCTTACGATAATTCCCCTCATTTAATTCCAAATTGCCAAAACTGGTGATAACACCAGGTGATATATAAAGTGGGCCATTTTTATCCAGAAAATAACTCGCAATTCATTAAATCTTTGGAATATTTCGTTTTCTTTATACAACCACTCTCAGCAAATTATAAAAATAACTTTCGTTTTCCCCAAGTTCTCCATCCGCAGCCCGCGACCGTTTTTCGTAATATCGACGCTGCTCTTCCATTCTTTGCTGCGTTGTGAAGGAATTATTGCAAGTCTGGGATAAAGAAATCACGGGAATCTCATATTACATCACGATTTCCCTGATCACTTTCGATTTCTTTGAAATCTCACGAGCGAATCTCGCGATCTATTGTTTAACTGAAATCTCGAGAAGAGGGTAAAACCTCAAGTGGTGGGAAGACTTTCTCCATCGGAAACTTCGTGAAATCACCAGGTCGCTCTTTAATGGCGAACCATAATTAACCGTAATCCATTCGAAAATATCATTTTGTAGTCGTAAGCAATATACTGTAATTATGGAAATTCTTAACTATATACCTACATTATTGTCGAGCCAAATACCCGGTAAATCTTATAAGTGATCAAAGAGATCTCCTCTTTAACATTTTGCAATTCATTGTGTACTCATCGTATTAGAGATTTTAAAAACTGCTGTCGATATTGGTGAATTCGGTGCAGAATTCGGTTAAGGCCTAACTGATTATGAATGTCCATCCAATTGACGAGACGACAGTGCCTTTTATTCTTCCATGATTTTGCTAAACATTCCCGACTTTTTATTCCGCCGATTACTCTTCGTTAAGTCGCGCTGCGAGTGTGCAATGGCGACCGCAGCGCCTCTCGCGGGAATAAATTGTGATTTGGGCGGCGATCCGGTCGAATGGGAACCTCGCGTCCCAGATACCGAAAACGGATAAATGGGGGCGGATTTCATCGCTTTGAGTGCACGCTTATTTGCAGGGCGAGAGATACCATGGCGGCAAAACTTTTCGGATTAATGTTTTCATGGATGAGGAGGACGATCTCTGTTGGATTGCGAATTCCCGCATTCACGATTACGGGCGAAAGAGTACGTATTATTTAGTAAGAATTAAGTTAGCGTCTGCTGTATTTTGGCTGATACACTGCGAATGTCTCGGCATTCTTTCACCAGAAAGTAAAAACAGAATTTCAAAGAAAAATTGACAATTATTAATATTATATTTATAACTGCCTTAGCCATTCGGATGATTCAGAACTTGGAGATTTTTGCAAAAGGTCGATCATTTGACTAATAAGAGTTGTACCTTCTCACACCGTTACTTCACATTTTATCGTTAAGTCGTTTCAAAAATGCATTATTTCGTAACATATTTAAATACAATACAAAATTTCAACGAAATTTTAATTACCGCAGCCAATCTTTCTCAATTCTTCAAACTTCAAAATCTATAATTTAGGGATACTCTTATAATAAGTTCCGGAATCTAGGAAAGGAGACAACCATAAGGCGGTATTGGGTCTAGAGACGCTACTGTGAGTTGAAACGATTAGCAATATTTTTAAACGCTCTTTGAAATGGCCATCGACTTAATCTACGAACGCGACTTAAGAGTAATCATCGTGGAAAAGTTTTGGTCATGACATTAGCAAATAATAGCAAACGGTGGTCGTTGGCGTGGACTGAGAAGTCGCGAAATATGGAATGTATGAGGGAAATAAAAGCGATCTGAAAGTGAATGACAATTCTATTTTTTTTTTAATGGAGTGGTGTCGGGAAAGTCGAATGGATATTCCCATTGGGAAGACCGCAAAGTGAAATTGGGAAAAATGATTACGGATGCGGGAGAAAGGAGCGGATAAGCGGGAAAGGGCATTTGCATTTTCGGCGGACGCACTGCGCATGCGCACAAGATCGTGATTGAGCCAGCAGATTTACTCCAATGGCTTGCCTCCTCCCGGTGAACATTATTCATCGTAAAAATTCAATGGCTCCCGAAAAAACCTTCCGTCTCGCTCTACCGAATACCATTTCCCAAAATTTATTACTCCTTTAAGTTTAACACGAATATTTCTTGTTCGTATCAGAAGCGGGGTTATTTTTCGGAAAGGTCGCCATTTTTATAGGGAATGAATTATTACAAATTTCGCAAAAATCTTGCACCAAAAAAGGTACTCGAGCTGTTACACTGACACACGGAGAAGGAAATATCACCTGAAAATTCAAAATTAATGATTACTCCCATTCAAATAACGGTTGACTAGATATGGAAGGTTTACTATCATGTGTTGCAGCAAGGTCAGTGATCGCATCCTCAAACAATGGAGAAGAAACGAGGCTTAGAAGACAAGATGAGGTTTAGACAAAATTGCAAATGCAATTGCTATTTCCAAACCATACGTATGAGATCAACGCACTTGTATCATAAATTTAATTTTAACGCTCACAATACCAACGAAAGAATTCATAACAAAGAAGTTCGCACATCACAGTGAAGGGTTTTCTAAAGTAATTACGGGATAATAATATCAAATATCTAAAATTCCTTAGCAATTTTCCACTTATTTTTTACTTGAACGACCAGTTTCGTAAGGAGTTCTTACATCTTCAGGATGTAAGATGTAGAATGTACCTGAAGATGTAAGAACTCCTTACGAAACCGGTCGTTCTAATAAAAAATCAGTGGAAAATTACCAAGTCTCTCAACTTATTATTATGGCTTTCCACAAAGTTACGCCTGATCATATTGATTTTATCTAAAATTCCTGTAAATTTGGATGGATGGGAAACAATATAAATCGTACAACCATTAAAATATTTTAGTGAGGAGATAAAAGAAATTTTGATTAAATACTTGTAAATATATGACGAGGGGAATGCTGAGACCCTTCTTAATAGCACGAGGATTACAACCTTAAGAAAAGGAGGAACATTAAAAGGAGGAACATATATTAAATGAAAAAAGGTTATGACGATGTCATAATCACTGTGAAAAAGAATTAATGAAATCTGATTGAAAAATCCCCCACTCTACCATTATTAATGTATCCAGAGACAATAAGGCTCAAAAGAGGAGGAAATTTGGACTTGCACTGAAGCAGTGAGTGGAATCCACGTACAATAGTGTAAACGCACACATAATAGCAATTAAAATCAAAAGCCTATTTAAATGCGATTATCCAACGTAATTCTTGCCTCAGCTTTCCGCACACACGCGAGATTGTGACAACCATTTAACTGTGTCCTGAAGAAACATTTAAACGTATTCCGTTGATAGATATGTATTTAATGCGAGTTTTTCCACAAGGTTCAGAGATTAGAGGCTAGACGATTAGTTCTAAAGAAGTGATTTAAGAACTTCCTATTCAATGAGGAAGATTATCAGTAGCCACGTACCTTAAGCGTAAATGAAAAAGATGTATTTATGAGAGAGGAAACCACGAAAAGTACTCCCAACGAATCAGATTCTGTTTAATTACATGCGTACATTAGTTGATTACTTAATACAATCCATTCGGGAACATTTCTTAAGAATAACAAACGGCAGCGTGACGTCATAAAACATCGGGAATATTTGGCGAATTTAGAATTCAAATAACATATTATAATCTGGCATATGAATTAAAGTGAATTAGAGAGTTATTTAATTAGAGATACTGAGAGATGAAAAACCGGAATAATGGCCGAAAAAGAGCCCAAGGAAAATAAAAGAGACCCTTAACGAAATCCCTCAAAATTTACGGCGAAAGGCAATTCATTTCATTAAAATTTTAGCGTTATTTCCGAGCCAGTGCGTGGATAAAAAGGGATATGGATTAAGATGCAAATCTAAAGGGGGGAAACCGAGAGAGGAACAGTCGATGCATAAAGTAATGATTGGAGAAGTTAATTCCATCCAAGGTTTGGCCACTTCATTCTGCGAACGGAAGCGGCGGTCGAAGCCTTATTTTATGAGAATAAAGAGAAAAGGACAGAACGGAAAACGGAAAAGAGAATAAGAGACAGAACGGAAGGAGCCTCGCGTCTCCACTTTGCGAGTCTCAAGGAATCGCAATGCGAAATTATATCAATTCACATTCTTGATCATCACGTCCATTGAAAATACTCCTCCTGTGTGTTACTGTAAAACTGAAAGTTAACGGCTCATACGTTGTGATTTAATTCGATTTCCTGAGAATAATTTCGATGTCGAAAAACTTTAATTTACTGGTTCGATGGATTTCCGCTTTATACAATACAATACACAAGTTTTTTTCTTTTAAATTGCGACTAGAAAGTCTCATCTTCCATTTAACAGAAACTTCTGTCCGTACATTCCCAGCTCCAGGTTGACTTCCTATGGATGGGCATTCCTCAATAAGTGGCAGCTTAAGATGCACGTCTGCTATCCCGATAAGAGACTTAGTCTCTGAAATTCCCACAATGCATTTTCTTATGGTAGAATATTGCACCGACGTAGCGTCGAACCCATAATAATTTTGGGAGATGTTTTTAAATGTAAATTAGAGAAACACCTCCTCTAACGATATCTTGAATTTCAACTCCCAATCTTAATGGGAGGAGTCTAAAAAATACTTTATCGAGGGTTCATTACCAAAGCATGTAAGTTTATATGGGAGATTGAGTGGGGAGAACGAAGATGAGTTGAAAATTGTGACGCATTCCATTCCTACGACATCAACGAATGTGTGCTACGCCGCTGCGAATTCCGAAAGCATTTTCCACATCAATTCACTTCGCATCCATTTCTCTCTCTTTACGCATCAAGTGGTTACTACTCTGCCTTCACATGTCACCATCACACATTACAATGCACTCTTATCTATCGATAAGATTCCATTATTTTCTAGTCTTTCCGTTCGTCCCGTTTTACGGAAGCTGTGTAGTTTACGCAAGAATACATTGATCGTAGCGACTGAATTGTAACTGCCAGTATATCTCCATAAATGGATTATTTTTCATGTATTTTGACACAAGATGGAGAAATACATATGCGTGTATTTCACATAGGGGAAAAAGGGGTAAGAGTACGCAGGGATTTTTTTCCCTGTTGGCAACAGTGCAAGCGATTGTGATCATATCAACACGTGTGTTCTCTCCTCTCTCAAGAGACCGTCATTATTATTTTCATCCTTGCTGTCTTTTATTTATCAGGTAAGATATGATTTCGTTAAGTTAGCATGTAAGTTTTCTGTTAAGATAGTGTCGCTAGAGCAATGGGTTTCAACGAAGTGCAGGTGACACGATTCTATCATAATCTGAAGAACTGTTGTCTGGAAAAAAGTTTCCTGCCCATAGGAAATTCAATATTGATGAGATGAGAGGATGAGAGTGGTATCTCCAGTCCCCAATAGACCACCGAAGGTGATGACACCAAAAGGCAAAAAAAACTGATTGTAAAATTTCTAGAGCAGAAAGAGGTCAAACAGTCACTGCTGTATGCTGCATGAGTGCTACAAGAGTTTTCGTCCCGCCTGCATTGATTTTTCCCAGGAAGAGAACGAATCATCTTTTGTACAAAGATGCACCCAATGGAACTTTGCCCTTGATCAGCGACACTGGTGACATGAATTCCGATTTGTTCATTGACTGGCTGAAACATTTTGTCAAGCATGCTAAACCGTCTCCAGAAGACTCTGCTCTGTTAACAGCAGATAATCACGCATCCCACTGCTCACTACCTGCAGTTTTGTTTTGTCGAGAGAACCATGTTACCTTTTTTATTCTTCCACCACATACGAGTCATGTGCTACAGTCGTTGTATAAAGGTTTCTTTGCCCCTTTGAAAGCTTTATTCTCATCTAATATGAAAAATGGCACGTACAAAATCCAGGAAAAGTAATAACCCTGTACGAAGTTTCAGGGATTTTTCAAAAAGCTTATAGCGCCACAGCTAGGGTTCAGCTCGCAGAAAAAGCTTTCCGAGTTACAGGTATTGAGCCATACAACCCTGAAATTATAGGCGATGAATGCTATTCTCCTTCACTTGTAACTTTAGCACCTTTGGATAAAGATTGCACAGTTGCAGTTGCACCTGAAGGGAATGAAGTCTTATCTTCCACTTCTCAGATAGATGTCTGCAAACAACGAGGAGCTAAAAGGAAAAGAACATCTCAAAAATCTGATCATGAAAAATAAATGAAATCATGACTTCGCCTCCATTTAAAGATTTGCTAGAGAAAAAACAAAGGGAAAAGGTAGAGCTAGAGGAAGCAAAGGCCAATCGAGATCTTAAGAAAAATAAAAATCGGGACAAAACTAAAAAGGGTAAAACCCCGAAAGGAAAGAAAAAACTTATTCCGATTTCTAACGAAAACCCAGTTCCCTCAATAAGTTCGGTAAATAATGAGGGGACAATATGCCCAGTACTCTTACCCTTCACTTCGGGTAAGAGTAAGCATTTGGGATATTTTCTCTCTTGCATTTTTCAGTATATTTTATTTAAGCTATAATTTTCATTTTTTGCACACCTCTTTTTAAGTTAATAAACTATGATTCAGTATATTTTCGAGGCTCTATCTTTTAATTTCTCATTTTTATAACGGAAAATCCACTAGGTGCGTACTCTTACCCTCCTTTCCCTTACCCTTGACCCACCCTGACTAGATACTGAGAGATGAAAAACCGGAATAATGGCCGAAAAAGAGCCCAAGGAAAATAAAAGAGACCCTTAACGAAATCCCCTCAAAATTTACGGCGAAAGGCAATTCATTTCATTAAAATTTTAGCGTTATTTCCGAGCCAGTGCGTGGATAAAAAGGGATATGGATTAAGATNGATTTTTTCTCTCTTGCATTTTTCAGTATATTTTATTTAAGCTATAATTTTCATTTACTGTACACCTCTTTTTAAGTTAATAAACTATGATTCAGTATATTTTCGAGGCTCTATCTTTTAATTTCTCATTTTTATAACGGAAAATCCACTGGGTGCGTACTCTTACCCTCCTTTCCCTTACCCTTGACCCACCCTGACTGGAGGGCCTCCCTTAGTACCTGATAGATCCAGCCAGCTTTCTGGGAGATCATTTTACAGATGGAAAACTTTAACAAATAATACTTGAAGAATTCTTAGGAATTTAACGATGACTAAGAAACATGATAAGAAAATTAAACTGGTTTAAATGTCATGGAAACAAAACTGGTTAACAGAATGATGTAGAGGAAGGAAATCCCTCAAATCGCAATCGCAGATAATATTAATTGCACATATTAATTTTGAGAATTGAAAGGGAATGTGAACCATGTCAATGCGTATGAACAACACAAAGATAAATCATAAAGGCAGAAAAACATTTGAACTCAATTGAAATGATCTGTTCGCACCTTTCAGAGGGTGGAATATGATTGCGTTTAATTAAAGTTATCGTAGGGTTCCTTGTGAGGAAGCAATAAGCACAGCGTGAAATCGCGACGTGAGATTAGCCTGGAAACAAAGGAGGAGTGGAAAACGGAGAGAATGAAATTAAGTCGCCCGACAAACAGACGCTCTACCGATATTGAGCCAACTTAATGTACCGAAAAAAAATGCCAAACGAAAGCAGGACGTCTTCTTCTTGACAATGAGTTTAAGATGCCGTCTTAACACATAGGTATATAGCGCTCAATAAATAATACGTTTACATAGTTAATTAGAATATTAAAATTCAATTTTCGTCCTCCCGCCGCAATATTATGAAATATATATTTGCGCAAGTTTTAAATACTAATTATCATTTATCACATAAGAAGAAAACTCCAATTCCCTGCGACACAATATATGACTAATAATCACTTAATATTTGTCTATCGCAAATCTTTTCCGAAAGGATACTTATAAATACTGATAACGCCAATGGCAGTAGCACTGAGAAACGGCTGCTCCTTTCAACAAAATGACAAAACCGTTCAATGTATAATAATTTCAAAATTATGCACACACAAAGGAATGAAATGGGAATTGAGAATAATCATCATCGAAGAAGAAACATTCGAAAACTATCGAATCCCCTGCGCTCAACGGAAGAATGGACTCGTCGAAAACAGGGAAGCGCATTTTTATACTGCGACTATTATACGAACGGGTTTTTATACATTTATTCAGATAAATATTAAACGTAATGTTTAAGGGTAAACGGATGTGATGATTAGCTCCGTTACTGGGACTCGAACCCACGTCTCCACTTTCCAGGAATGTATGTACTCGAGACTTTCACGCCGTGTCGCTGTTATGGGAATACTTTGTGAGAAAGGAAAATGGCGCTTGAAAGAGTGGCACCAACCAAAATAATTTAATGGCGTTTTCAAATAATCAACTCTATTCTGGGTCAATTAGTTTCTCTAGTTAGAAACACACGTTTCACGTAGAAAAATAATTACACAAATCATACTAAGAAGGGGTGAAGCGGTGGTGAATAAGGGTGAAGAACGTATATTCGTAGAATTCTAGCATCCTAACTCATAATGGAGTTAAACCAACAACATTTCAAACGAAAAACAAGGGAAACTTGCAAATAAACGGAGCAATCCAAATAAAAATAGGAGCAGAGGTATTAAGGAAGCGGCGTTGGAAAACAGGTCCATCCATTCCGACACAGGGACGAAAAAAAGGTCTCAAGGGATGTTAGCGGACCGTGAGAAAAGGTAAAAAATACACAAGAACCCGAGGGAGATATCACAATCCACTTTGTCTTGATTAAAGGTTTTATTTTCGCGAAATTAAAACTTTTAAATTCGGGAGAAATTACGATTAATTCGCGTAGGAGAGGTTTTCCTCTAGGGTGTTTTATATTTGCAGCAACAAAAATTAAACAGGTTTGTATGATTTATTGAACGAGTTAGAAGAGGATGGATTAATATATAGACAAGAATGCGTTCCATCTCATAAATAAAAACCTAACATTAATGCTATTTTTCGCGAATATAATTGATTTGACTTTTTTCTTCTTTGAATGCAACATTATCGAAGCGTATCTGAAAAACTTCACCGATTACGAATTTTTTTAGTAAACTCACAATCGATGAAAAATTCCACACTTAGATTTTGGCCTCCGTTATCTTTATCTTCGATGTTAGACCTCCAATTTATTCCTCCGTTCGTTCCTTTGCCCTAATTTCAAATATACCTAATTTCCTACCGCAGTGATATCTATTGAATGCTAACGGAATAGTTGCTAAATCGTTGCTAGGAAACTTCGATTAAAAGATTAATTCCTTTTCTAAGAACAAGTAGCAATAACATAAAAATAATAACTACTTCAACGGAAACATGCTGATTGAAATTGCATCCATTTTAATTATCATGTTTGACGAACAAATACAACCATTTCCTAGCCAAATAATTCCGTTTACCCGGGACTCGAACCCGGAACCTTGTGATTAGAACGAAACCACGCTACTCCACCACCACGACTGGTTAAAAGATAAAAAATATAAGTTTATAGAGAGGATATTTCCGCGCACTTCGTAATTTCCAAAGAGGATATACCAGGTGGATATCGTAGAGGGGATATATCGCGCGAAGGGAATAGAAATTGACATTGAGAATTTAAAAGTCCGAAAATGAGAATAATACTATTATTATAAGTAAGATATTTTCAGAATTGTGCTGGCGATTACGATATATTGGTAATGATCGACATTAACGGGATGGAATCAGTAACTTCAGAAATCAGAAACAGCACACTTTTAGCGAAATACCAACAAAGGAATTTCATTCGTAAAATTGGCCCAGGAGGGTTAAAAACCAGGTTTACCTTCCTTAGTCCTTTGATATCTTGAGCGAGATGCATCATTACCTGCAAAAGAAAAGAAATGTATCATATAAATATCATAAATATGTGATGGTAACGATACATACATTCAAGTATTTTATATATATACCGAAAACGGATAAATGGGGGCGGATTTCATCGCTTTGAGTGCACGCTTATTTGCAGGGCGAGAGATACCATGGCGGCAAAACTTTTCGGATTAATGTTTTCATGGATGAGGAGGACGATCTCTGTTGGATTGCGAATTCCCGCATTCACGATTACGGGCGAAAGAGTACGTATTATTTAGTAAGAATTAAGTTAGCGTCTGCTGTATTTTGGCTGATACACTGCGAATGTCTCGGCATTCTTTCACCAGAAAGTAAAAACAGAATTTCAAAGAAAAATTGACAATTATTAATATTATATTTATAACTGCCTTAGCCATTCGGATGATTCAGAACTTGGAGATTTTTGCAAAAGGTCGATCATTTGACTAATAAGAGTTGTACCTTCTCACACCGTTACTTCACATTTTATCGTTAAGTCGTTTCAAAAATGCATTATTTCGTAACATATTTAAATACAATACAAAATTTCAACGAAATTTTAATTACCGCAGCCAATCTTTCTCAATTCTTCAAACTTCAAAATCTATAATTTAGGGATACTCTTATAATAAGTTCCGGAATCTAGGAAAGGAGACAACCATAAGGCGGTATTGGGTCTAGAGACGCTACTGTGAGTTGAAACGATTAGCAATATTTTTAAACGCTCTTTGAAATGGCCATCGACTTAATCTACGAACGCGACTTAAGAGTAATCATCGTGGAAAAGTTTTGGTCATGACATTAGCAAATAATAGCAAACGGTGGTCGTTGGCGTGGACTGAGAAGTCGCGAAATATGGAATGTATGAGGGAAATAAAAGCGATCTGAAAGTGAATGACAATTCTATTTTTTTTTTAATGGAGTGGTGTCGGGAAAGTCGAATGGATATTCCCATTGGGAAGACCGCAAAGTGAAATTGGGAAAAATGATTACGGATGCGGGAGAAAGGAGCGGATAAGCGGGAAAGGGCATTTGCATTTTCGGCGGACGCACTGCGCATGCGCACAAGATCGTGATTGAGCCAGCAGATTTACTCCAATGGCTTGCCTCCTCCCGGTGAACATTATTCATCGTAAAAATTCAATGGCTCCCGAAAAAACCTTCCGTCTCGCTCTACCGAATACCATTTCCCAAAATTTATTACTCCTTTAAGTTTAACACGAATATTTCTTGTTCGTATCAGAAGCGGGGTTATTTTTCGGAAAGGTCGCCATTTTTATAGGGAATGAATTATTACAAATTTCGCAAAAATCTTGCACCAAAAAAGGTACTCGAGCTGTTACACTGACACACGGAGAAGGAAATATCACCTGAAAATTCAAAATTAATGATTACTCCCATTCAAATAACGGTTGACTAGATATGGAAGGTTTACTATCATGTGTTGCAGCAAGGTCAGTGATCGCATCCTCAAACAATGGAGAAGAAACGAGGCTTAGAAGACAAGATGAGGTTTAGACAAAATTGCAAATGCAATTGCTATTTCCAAACCATACGTATGAGATCAACGCACTTGTATCATAAATTTAATTTTAACGCTCACAATACCAACGAAAGAATTCATAACAAAGAAGTTCGCACATCACAGTGAAGGGTTTTCTAAAGTAATTACGGGATAATAATATCAAATATCTAAAATTCCTTAGCAATTTTCCACTTATTTTTTACTTGAACGACCAGTTTCGTAAGGAGTTCTTACATCTTCAGGATGTAAGATGTAGAATGTACCTGAAGATGTAAGAACTCCTTACGAAACCGGTCGTTCTAATAAAAAATCAGTGGAAAATTACCAAGTCTCTCAACTTATTATTATGGCTTTCCACAAAGTTACGCCTGATCATATTGATTTTATCTAAAATTCCTGTAAATTTGGATGGATGGGAAACAATATAAATCGTACAACCATTAAAATATTTTAGTGAGGAGATAAAAGAAATTTTGATTAAATACTTGTAAATATATGACGAGGGGAATGCTGAGACCCTTCTTAATAGCACGAGGATTACAACCTTAAGAAAAGGAGGAACATTAAAAGGAGGAACATATATTAAATGAAAAAAGGTTATGACGATGTCATAATCACTGTGAAAAAGAATTAATGAAATCTGATTGAAAAATCCCCCACTCTACCATTATTAATGTATCCAGAGACAATAAGGCTCAAAAGAGGAGGAAATTTGGACTTGCACTGAAGCAGTGAGTGGAATCCACGTACAATAGTGTAAACGCACACATAATAGCAATTAAAATCAAAAGCCTATTTAAATGCGATTATCCAACGTAATTCTTGCCTCAGCTTTCCGCACACACGCGAGATTGTGACAACCATTTAACTGTGTCCTGAAGAAACATTTAAACGTATTCCGTTGATAGATATGTATTTAATGCGAGTTTTTCCACAAGGTTCAGAGATTAGAGGCTAGACGATTAGTTCTAAAGAAGTGATTTAAGAACTTCCTATTCAATGAGGAAGATTATCAGTAGCCACGTACCTTAAGCGTAAATGAAAAAGATGTATTTATGAGAGAGGAAACCACGAAAAGTACTCCCAACGAATCAGATTCTGTTTAATTACATGCGTACATTAGTTGATTACTTAATACAATCCATTCGGGAACATTTCTTAAGAATAACAAACGGCAGCGTGACGTCATAAAACATCGGGAATATTTGGCGAATTTAGAATTCAAATAACATATTATAATCTGGCATATGAATTAAAGTGAATTAGAGAGTTATTTAATTAGAGATACTGAGAGATGAAAAACCGGAATAATGGCCGAAAAAGAGCCCAAGGAAAATAAAAGAGACCCTTAACGAAATCCCTCAAAATTTACGGCGAAAGGCAATTCATTTCATTAAAATTTTAGCGTTATTTCCGAGCCAGTGCGTGGATAAAAAGGGATATGGATTAAGATGCAAATCTAAAGGGGGGAAACCGAGAGAGGAACAGTCGATGCATAAAGTAATGATTGGAGAAGTTAATTCCATCCAAGGTTTGGCCACTTCATTCTGCGAACGGAAGCGGCGGTCGAAGCCTTATTTTATGAGAATAAAGAGAAAAGGACAGAACGGAAAACGGAAAAGAGAATAAGAGACAGAACGGAAGGAGCCTCGCGTCTCCACTTTGCGAGTCTCAAGGAATCGCAATGCGAAATTATATCAATTCACATTCTTGATCATCACGTCCATTGAAAATACTCCTCCTGTGTGTTACTGTAAAACTGAAAGTTAACGGCTCATACGTTGTGATTTAATTCGATTTCCTGAGAATAATTTCGATGTCGAAAAACTTTAATTTACTGGTTCGATGGATTTCCGCTTTATACAATACAATACACAAGTTTTTTTCTTTTAAATTGCGAGTAGAAAGTCTCATCTTCCATTTAACAGAAACTTCTGTCCGTACATTCCCAGCTCCAGGTTGACTTCCTATGGATGGGCATTCCTCAATAAGTGGCAGCTTAAGATGCACGTCTGCTATCCCGATAAGAGACTTAGTCTCTGAAATTCCCACAATGCATTTTNTATATAACGAATGAATTAAAGAATTCTATTTAAGAAGGTTAGACGTCATAAAATTAATACTTTTTTAACTAAAGCTTGTTTAGCAATGAATATTTTGAATTTTTCTAGCAAGTTGAAAGGCATTTCTGAATAAATCAAACAATCAGCCGAATGAAGGAAATTTCAAATTAATTTGCTCATATAATATTTCAAAATAAAGAAAAAGAGGGAAATAGAAAACAAGTTAATTATAATTCAAAACCTGCATCTAAACTACTAGCCTAAAACACGTTATTGGTATGTTGAAGATAAGGGGAACACCAAACGAACACCTCCTTTGATCTTTGTGGGATGAATGAGGTTTTAAAGGATTCGACTTTGCATATATCTTTCTACGTGAACTTAAGTGAAAAAGGAAGTTGGGCAAAAATCAGAGTATTTCGCTTGCAAGTGTTCTTTCCCAAGAAATGCCGATGAGGTCAACCACAAAATCGTAGACGCGGACTGGTTTGTGGAAACACAAAGAAAACACTACTGAAGGCATTTCAGCGTCTGCGCGGACCCGATAAAGGCTCTTAAGGGTCGCCATAATCCCAGCGTCCTTTTTAAACAGCGTCCATTTGGGCGTCGAGAAGCAGATCAACAAAAACCTCCGTTTGGCTTAAGCAAATTATTTCCTTCTAAAAAAATAGATATGAAAGTAAAGTGGTTGGGAAATTAACAGTAGTGCTTAATCATCCAGTGAGCTTTAATCACTTCATCGCGACGGAGTGATTAAAGCTCTTATCCCGGGTTCGAGTCCCGATATAATATATATTCGATTTCGAGTTGATTTATCTTACTAGGGAATGGTTATTTATGTGTAGGTCCGATTTGTCCTGTAAGAGTTGGCGGCAGGAAGAACATCCGGCCGTAGAAATTGGCGCCAAAACCAAATCAATATACATATTATAAATGGAAGCGTGGTTGGTCGGTGCGTGCCGCTATAACTCCGCAAAACACCCCCGCAGCCCAATGGGGGCATATGGTAGGGTATTCCTTCATCCCCCATCCGTGAGGAATGTTTCGGTTTGGAACTGCAGGCTCGAAGATGCCACTGGAGGGATGGAATGGATGTCAAAAGATGGCATCCCACCAGTGGACTTCTTAAGGGAAGAACTGTGAATAGAAGTGGCCAAGACTGGCTAGAATGATCCTGAATGTTGTAGAAGGTTCCAGAAAGAATGTTTCAGAATGTTCGAGAATGTTCCAGACATTTCTGGACCAAAGAAGGGACTCCCTGTTCCGGAACGTTCGATAAAGTCCAAGAATGTTCTAGAAACAGGAAACGGAGGGCTAGAATCTTCTGGAACATTCTCGAATATTCCATTATCCTGTTGTGGTGGGGATACGTTCCAGCTCAGAAGGGTATATATAGGCGATGGATGCACACGGTATATGTTGAATGATCTCCGAATGCTACTACATGAAATTTGTGGACCAACATGTTTCACAGATTACAAAAAATCAATGAATGTAAATGTGAAACGTACAGGGAAGCATGTCAGCTTTTAGGATTACTGGAAAATGATAACTACTGGGAGTTGGAACTTCGAGATGCTTCATTGACAGCAACCGCAGAACAAGTGAGATCTATTTGCAGTAACACTGACAACGTGTAGTACATCGAATCTGAAATGATTATGGGAGAAATTCAAAGAGTACTGCATCAGGTGCAACAAATTCATGAGCAATCGAACTTTAGTTGAACTGGGAATGCGAGCGCCGCGAAGAGATGGAATCGATGCATTGAATTCCGAAATATTGAAAGAGAAAAGTTATAATGTTGATGAATTATTGCAATACATCGCTAAAAGAAGTAAAAAGGAAGCTTGTGATTTCATCATGGATCGTGTGAACAGAGGTATTGGTGGAGTAATCCAGGAGGTACCGGGAATACAATTTTGATAAGTTTAATTTTAAGCCGAAATACTCGCCAAATATATAAAGACTGCGATTGCATTGGCATCATCAGGAATTGCGGCAACATTAATGCAAGCACTCATCGAATTATTAAATATTACTTTAACAAAAGGTGATACATTTTCCGCAACCTCCTTGAATACCCGAGCTGGTATGTCTTCAGGACCAGGAGCTTTATTAGGTTTAATCTGTCGCAATAGATTAATGATGCCGTCTTCCCTGAAGATGATATTCGACATCGCTTCAGGCCTATCAACTTTCGGTGGATTATCTGATGCACTATTAGAAGTGAAAACGCATCGAAAGAAATAATTTAAGATTTTTGATTTATCCTTAGCATCATTAATTAAATTACAGCAATTACCTATTAACGAACTTACCGTTCGCTCTTTACCTTGGACCTCACGAACGTATTACCAAAAAGTTTTGGGTCCTCGTTTAAGTATTCGCATTAAATTGACGCAGGCCATTTCGCATACTTCGTTTAGTAACCGATTTTACTTCTTTATATTCGCTCTTTACTTGATTTGTGTTGACACGGTTGGGTAGCCTCGCAGCGGCTTTTAATTTAGAATGCAAACGGTTTTCTTTTTTTAGAATTTCCTCGTCTCTTTATTATACCATCTAGGTTTATTAGTTTCTTTTGAAAATTTGGACCAATGGGTTAATAAGGTTGCTCATTGCCCATACAAAGAGATTTCGAGTGGCCATTTGAACAAATCATACGCGTTTCGTACAATGGAAAGTCAGATATTTGATTTATTTACAGTTGGTTACGAAATCCCTCAAAATAAACTCTCTGGTGAAGATATGCTTTACGTTTCAAGATTAAAATCGCTACATTGTTATTTTTACGCGAATAAAAGTTAATTTCTCCGATAAGGCTACGCAAAACCTGATGTGAAGAGTTGGGTGGCCGGTAGAAGGCAACTACATTTATATTCGGCTAGTTCGATTGACCAATTATAATTCTGACCATAACCAGGACCAATAGTAAAGGATATTGTAGTGCACCAGACGCTCTCGATGCAACCGTTGCGAATGTGAAATACGCCGTAGAAAACTTTTAACCTCTATGAATACCCCATCATAATTTTATTTCCTGAGAGTCCTAATGGTAATCTTAAAATATTTCGGGAATAATTCGTAGTCGTTGATATTATCTGTTAGCGAGGTTTCTGCGGCTATAATTATGTCGGAGTCGTTACTTCGGATGAAATGCTCAACGTTCGCTACTTTGTTTTTAATGGTTCTACAGTTTGCAACAGCAATCGATAATTTATTAACGTTTGGTGAAGTCTGAGAGTCGCACTGTCGATCGATTACGAATTTTACAGGAAGTTTGACGGTGTTTACTTCTTTTTCTCTAATGATTCGTAAATTGTATTCGATTGAATTAGTAGTATTCCCGTCATATGACGTACCTTTTATACTAAAAATACCTACAGTACTCGTAAATCCCTCATTGACTGAGAGTGAAAAATGTCCTAGTAACAACCTCCCATTCGGAAACACGTCACAATACTGAGTGATCAGGTTCAGTCTCTGTACCCTACATCAGTCATATCTTTCATATTGTTCATGGACAGTACAGAGAAAAAATCGATTGAAAAATAAATAGTCCTCAATACTGAACGAAAAGAGAACTGCAATATATTCCATTCATAAGTTCACAGATAGCGAAAAGCCTTCATTCGCAAAACTTGATAAATTTATATTACGATAGCGCTTTCCAATTCTCTCTATTCTGAGCCTCTCGTTGCCATGTTACGCCTAAATAATGAATGATGTCTCTGTTCTATCGGTCCCTTGGTCTTCTTCTTGGTCTCTTCATGTCTCTTGGTATCCAGTTCAGAACTGCTGATGTCCATCGGTTGTCGTTTCTCCTTGCAACATGGCCTGCCCACATCCATTTCAGTGATCTTACCTTATCTATGATGTCTGTCACTCCTGTTATCTTCCTAACCCAGGTGTTGCGTTTCCTGTCTCTTCTTGTGATTCCAAGCATACATCGTTCCATACTTCTTTGTGTAGTCTGAAGTCGCTGGGTTATTGCTGCGTTTAACACCCATGTTTCACTTCCATATGTCAAAACTGGTAGAATGCATTGGTTGAAGACCTTTCTCTTCAAGACCATTGGCATTTTCGACTTCAGAATATGGGCGTTTCTTCCGAAGGCACTCCAGCCTAGTTTCATTCTTCCATTCACTTTATTTATCCTGTTTTTCTTTCCTGTCGTACCCAGTTGTCCCAGGTAAGTGTATTCTGAATAAATATCAATGGGTACCTCTTGTAGTAAGATTGGTACTTGTGCTGCAAAAGAATTATACACCTTATCACACCTTATATTACCTTAGTTTTCGATAAGTTTATTCTGAGTCCTATTTTCTGCCCCGCCGCGTTCAGTTTCTGAAGTCTTGATGCTAGATCTTCGCCGTTGGTTGCAAACAGTACGATATCATCTGNTTGCTGCAAAAGAATTATACACCTTATCACACCTTATATTACCTTAGTTTTCGATAAGTTTATTCTGAGTCCTATTTTCTGCCCCGCCGCGTTCAGTTTCTGAAGTCTTGATGCTAGATCTTCGCCGTTGGTTGCAAACAGTACGATATCATCAGCGAAACGCAAATGACTGATGTACTCTCCATTGATCCGTAGGCCTCTTTCCTCCCAGTCTAAGGTTTTAGAGACTTCTTCCAGTACGGCTGTAAAAAAGAATTGGTGAAAGGCAGTCGCCTTGTCTCACTCCCTTCTCAATCCGGAATTCCTTTCTTTCTTCATGCAGCATTACAAAGGCTGTGGCGTCCTTGTAGATGCTGCGTAAAAGTTGGATGTACTTTGTATCTATCCCTTGTTTCCCNGTTTTCGATAAGTTTATTCTGAGTCCTATTTTCTGCCCCGCCGCGTTCAGTTTCTGAAGTCTTGATGCTAGATCTTCGCCGTTGGTTGCAAACAGTACGATATCATCTGCGAAACGCAAATGACTGAGGTGCTCTCCATTGATCCGTAGGCCTCTTTCCTCCCAGTCTAAGGTTTTAGAGACTTCTTCCAGTACGGCTGTAAAAAGAATTGGTGAAAGGCAGTCGCCTTGTCTCACTCCCTTCTCAATCGGGAATTCCTTTCTTTCTTCATGCAGCATTACAAAGGCTGTGGCGTCCTTGTAGATGCT
>KZ309333.1:422955-435317 GCA_000376725.2 Ladona fulva | reverse complement strand
TCCACCAAACTCCCCACGACAGGTTTTGCGAGATCTTAGCGATGAAGTAAATTTCTATACTAGTAAGAATAATCAAAGTATAACGATCATAGGGGGTGATTTTAATCTTCCGGATATAGACTGGGAAAATAATTGCATAAAGAAAAGGGCCCGGGACTCCGATTCGTGTAGAACGTTACCAAATATGCTTCAAAAAAACGCATTAAGCCAAACAGTAAAATCTCCAACTAGGGGTGAGAACATACTCGATCTATTCCTAATTAACTTCCCTGAGCGTATTAAGAATATATATTAGAATGACGAGGGTCTTGGCGAGCATAAAGGCGCATTCATAGATATTGACATCAAATTAAGCAAGCATAAAACAACCGAAACGTAAAATCCATCTCTTTTTCCAAAGCGAACTTCGAGGAATTTAACGAAAAATTTAATACCGATTTTTACTCATATAAGTCGCGCGTATCCCAAATGTCCACCGAAGAAACTTGGAAAATTTCCGTTGAGATTATGCACAATTACATAGACATTTGCATACCATCAAAATATTCTAATAGCGATTGCGAACCTAGATGGTATGATCGCGAGGTTAGAAAGACTCTTCGCAAACAAAGAACACTGCACGGGAAATTAAAGGCAATAGAGGGAAAAAACCAGTCTGATTCGAGTCCAAGAAAAGCATTACTGCTACAGAAACATAAGAAAGCGAAATCCGACACCAAGCATGCTATGCGTAACGCCATCAGCAATTTTAAGGAAAAATTTCTTGGGAAATGCTTAAAGAGGACCCTAATAGTCCAGTCAAATTAGACACAAACAAGGGCACGACCTTGCAAAAGGTCATGAAGTTCTGATTTTTTAATATGTTGTTAGGACCTATGCGAGTACTAACATACCAATTTTGCAAGATCGAAAGACTTGTGCAATTTGCACTATTCCAAAAAAAGAACTTTTTTTTGCAAGTTTTTCGGTTTTTGCTCAATATCTCCTAAAGTATACGTCCTACAGAAAAGTCTTCTGGTCCTACGTTAGAGATGTACAATGAAAGATACAAACTTGCGATGCGAAGAGGAAAGCGAACGTCTATTTATATGGAATAACAAGTGTGAAAAATAGCGACATGACTGGGACTCGAACCCAGGTCTCCCACTTTCCGGGCAGGTATTCTAACCACTGAACTACCATGCCGAGTCTCTCTCACACTGTTAAGGGAATGCTTTGTGAGCTTTGTGATAGACGCGGCACGGTAGTTCAGTGGTTAGAATACCTGCCCGGAAAGTGGGAGACCTGGTTTCGAGTCCCAGTCATGTCGCTATTTTTCACACTTGTTATTCCTTTGGGATTTTCGTAGGTTTTAACCTACTAAGTTACCTTCCTTTCCTTTATCTATTTATCTATTATCAAAGCGTATTCACGGGCGATAGTTGCAGAGATACCCTTCCGGAGATCAATACGCTCTCGTCAATGGAAAGTATATGTTTTACTGAAGATGGAATTGCAACTCTTACGTAATATTAAACCAAACAAATCACCAGGTCCAGAGGGTATTCCGGCTAAAGTATTGAAAGAAACGGCAGAAAGCGTCGCCCCTTATCTCAAAATTATATCTACCAAGTCCATGTACGAAGGTAGAGTCCCAAAAGAATGGAAGTCAGCGAATGTTACGCCCGTTTATAAAAGTGGATTGAGGGAGAACCCAGGAAATTATAGGCCTATCTCATTAACTTCACTCTCCGGAAAAGTAATGGAGCACGTCGTTGTTAGCTCACTTATGAAGTTCTTAGATAGCAATCGATTCCTTAGTAAGAACCAACACGGATTTAAAAAGAACCGATCATGCGAAACTCAACTAGCTCTATATAAATAAAGCTCTATATATAAAGAATTGGATAGCGCTTGGAGAGGCCTACGTCTGACCTCGGATGGAAAATGGCTGATGATGATGGCATTAAAAGTAACTCGATTCTTGTGTTTGCGAGAAGCCTCTACTCACCACGCTGAAAGTTGTTTTTATGTAAGTCAAACATCGAGAATTAGGAAAACCGTTTTCGTAAATTGTCATGCTTACTGTACTTGGCTGCAGCTATAATTCCATTTGAACACGTAATTTGCAACATGGCGCAGAAATTAAGTATGCGTTACATTTCGAAAATAAGGGAATCATACACCAAACGCAAACACAGAATCTACACTAACAACAGTTTCTGCTCCCGTCGATGAATTTGTGACCTCCAAATAGAAGGGGAATTCTACAAGCTAATTTCGTAATTACCTCAAAATCGATAGGAATGCTAATTACAAATGTGTGTAAAAGAGGTCTGAAAATTAACCCATCGTGCTAGAAACGATACCGTCCTTCTTTAAATATGTACATAAACGAGTGTCTTCTACACAAAAGCAAATCAACAAGAACATCTTTCTGTAGTCAGAATAGCCAAGGTGGAGTCTGAAACAATCTCGTTATTCCCTGAAAGGCAATGTCTAATTAATGATCCACAAATTGTGAATGTGTACTCTTAAAATACATTACTTCTGAATTCACCAGTCTGCAAAACATGATTGAGTATTTAATTACACAAAAATTATTAAAGCCTCATTTAAGACAGGAGTGTCCAGGCCTTCAGTGGGCCGGATATCGGTCTTCGCGTTCCGCATCGCAACATTTTAAATCGCAAAACTCCATCGAAAATCGTTATTTTTATACTTTTATAAAATACCTCAGTACATNCAGAGTACTAGTGGCATCTCGTATTCGTTCATTCTGCTGATAATTTCTTGAAGCGTGTGGATGTGGTCCATAGTGCTGAATCCCTTGCGAAATCCAGCTTGTTCTATGGGCTGGGCAGCTGCCAGGGACGTCTTCAGACTTACAGTCATTACTCTCATGAACGTTTTGTAAATAACAGGAAGGAGGCTGATGGGGCGATAGTTCTTCAAATCTTCCTTGCTTCCTTTCTTGTGCAAAAGGACAATCTTTGCATGGTTCCATTCCTTGGGAATTCTCCCTTGTCTAAGGCAATTAGATATTAGGCAAGGAGACAAATCAATTTCGGACGTGTAAATTGATTTTTCTTCGTTTCCATTTGTAATTACCATAGAAAGGTAATGATATATTATCCGTAGCACGATAAATAATTTTAGTTTCGTAGGATATAAATATATATTTGTCATAGCAAGATAAATATATTTTCTTAAGAGAAAACGTAAATACTTCAAGAGATGTAAAAAACGGCTTCGCGAGAGAACTTTTGTTAACATTAAATACATATACGACCAAGGTAGCTGAAGTGATAGGTCTACTGAAGAAGATTCGCTACGAAAGCAATGTCGTTTAGTGTATTTAATGTATAGTAAAGTTCTGTCACGAAGCCGTTTTGTGTGAATGAATATCAGGAATGGAATCCTGAGTCTGGGTTGTTTATACAGAAGATATAAATAAGATCAATTACTAAGCGGTATCCTTGAGGAACCTGAGCGAAATGTTTTATTTCTATTGTGAAAGACAAGAATACTTCTTCATTACGGTTATCCTCAAATGAATTCTGCTCGCGTTTGCTTTTCAAACGTAAGCTTGCAAACTGTGTCGAATATTTAATTACTCATTCTCGATCCGTATAAAATAACCTTCCGGACGAAAAAGTAATATCATTAACGAACGTAAACTAAATGAACGCTAAAAGTATTCTTTTTCATTTTACCCGCGAAACATATTAATTTTTAATGCCATGGATTAGAAAAAGGCTGGGATTAGTTATATTTAAACCCCGCTGAATCGATTTACTGAAACGGTATTCAGAATTCCGGATGCACAGTACTAAATGACTGCTGCGCGTGTTTATCTCAGGAAAGGAGATTCTTTTTTCTAAATCCACTTCACATTCGATCGCTGCGGGTCAGCGACTGAGACCGATTGCGTAAACTGAGGATTTCTATCACTTATTATTCCATTTCGAGATTTTGAATACCCGTACATCCACTGCGTCCGAATGATAGAATTCATCTCCCTTTACAATAATGCCTGCTTTATGCTGCTTTCATTCAAATAACATTAGGATCATATATTCTTATATATCACCTGATGTTATCTTCTGTCAGTAGCGTTCATTACACGTATAGAAGCACACAAAAATCAAATTTTGATATAAAAGGTCGGGGAATAAATATTACGATTATTTGAAACAGACTGATATTTCTGAAATATTTTCCAAACATTTCCTCTTTGAAACGCATGTCAGTTTCGTCCACATTTTAGTTATTGATATGTACGAATAATTAATTAATATTTACCCTCGTACTATTTGCATCCTATCGTAATACGCACTCTTATTTTAAACAAAGTAGGACAAAAACGCAATTGAAACACAACAGAGCTACAATTCAGTGCAGATTATTATTGATAATAGAAAAAAATAAAGGCAGATTTAATGCGCCTTTATAATGCCTCTGTCCGAGAATGGGTGGAATAAATTATCTCCTTCCAATTACGTTCAGATGAACATAGAATTAAATATGATTTGAGTAATATGGTAAACACGAGATAGAATTTAAGTCACAAATTGTGGAAATGTTAAATCTAATATATGTCGATGATTAGATAGTTCGATTGGTATTCTACCTCAGCGACAGGTTGGAATATCCACAATATAATGGAATGGACCTGAATAACTGCACACTTATATCAATACCAGAAAGCGTAAATGTGAAAATTTTTACGTTTGCCGAATTAAACTTACAAATCTAAATTCTAAGCATATAAATACAATTGTAGGTATTTTATACATTCAATGGAGAGTTACATTAATTTGCAGATACATTATGAATCAATATTAACGTCATCAAATGACTCTTAAATCGAATAATTAGATTTACTTCAACTGGGAAAATGTATTGAATACTCTTCCACATGCTTATTAACCAGCTTATTAACCAGCATAACTTATTAACCCAGCGAGCAGCATAGTTTAATCTATTTTGTTTACGAATACAGAATTATTAATGGAGAAATGAGTTTCCTTACACATTTATCTTCCCGCATTAATCTCTTATTTGAATATCGGATCAGTCGGAGGACTTCACTTAAAACAACTTTCTCTGAATGTATTTAGCCGTCGAATTTCTTAAATCCTTTTTTCAATGATTCGCAACGTGTGCAAGAGACAGTTTCGGTAACGCTTCATGTTAAAACAAGTCAAAGCACGTTTTAAGACACTTGGATGTTTTTTAAAGAACTTTCCCTCATTTGCATCGCCCGTTATATCTGCGAATTATCATTTATTCATCAGCGGTGCTTAAATTCTTATCAACTTCTCATTTCTTCCGATAGATTGCCCTTCATTCCGCCGTGCGATGAAGCGCGATTTGATTAACCGCTCTCCTATTTGGCGAAAGATGCGAATTTTCAGTTTTCTGCGAATTTTGAATCCCATTCGCTAACTCCCGAGAGTGTACCAAAGCAAAATGGCGCCTCGAAATAGGTCATGAATTTCTGCAGAAGCCCAAGTTTTCTTTCGTCGCAACTTCATTATCCTCCTCCTTCGCTTAGTTTACATCCGGCGTGCAAGTCGGCCAGAAGCAAAGTTTGGAAGTGCTAAATGAAGATAAAATCAGAGGGGTGCATTCAGATTACGATGGTATCTTTCTATCTTAGACACTTGAAGAATGCGCGAGATTATTTGCATATTTGGCGATGAAATGCATCTTGCTACCATAAAAGCAGAGAGACTCTCAAAGAGTGGGGAATCTCAGGCCGTTTAGGAAGATTTGGGACCATTTATACATTTGATAAAACAAATAAAAATGTGCCGAGTAAACCCCAGGGCATCCATGCGTGATGACGGCGGTCCCGCGTTCGATTCCCGGAGGGAGTTCAGCCAGCATCCCAATGAATTTGGGCAGCTATATGAATTTAACTATTTCAGTCAAATTGATATTAATTTCAGTCCATTGATAGACGGCGCTGGAATCAATGTCCTAACCCGGAATCATTTGTGCCATTTTGTGCTCCAAATCGACCGAACCGATAGATATATTTTATGTAAATATCAGAGACCATAATTTTTTATGTCTTAGCTTCTATTTCAAGCTATTATATTCACTGAAAGACATTCCAACAAATGCATATATACTTATGCACGTTCTAACAAAGACATAAAACTCACGTATTTAGAAATACACGTTTGACCTCCTGAATTAACAAGAAGTGAGATTTTGATCGATGGGGTAAAAGAAGACAGCAGCGATAGTACAAATTAAGTACAACTCTCCGGAAGCATTTTCTTTGGCTTCATTCATCGGATTGCATCTGTAGCGATTTGAAAACCAAAGTTTCCCTTTTCTAGAGAAATGAAATAAATGTTGGTGTGGTTGGCGGGGTTAGAGGATTAGTTCTAAATAATTAATAATTCGTAATCCTGTGATATTAATTTCGTAAAACATTCAAAAGATAGACCATTTATCTGCAAGAATTTAAGGTTGGAGAAAGAAAAAACACAAGTTGCGAGAAAACTTCAACGGAGAAGAGGCGAAGAAAGACAATCCATAATAATAATGAGTGAAGATGAATAACAAAACATCACTCACACCTCAAGAGGTTCACATTATCTCAGACATGAAAAAAGCGACAAAAACAAACGAAAGGTACATCATACTCTACTCACTACTAATAGAAAAAGGGAAAATATTCATCACGTTATGGTATTGGCAACATAAGCCCTTCCAATTAGGTTTACGAGTTTACAATTAGACGATGAAATTGAAAGCGATAAAATTGAATTCTGGTAACATTGCAAAGACACTGCACTTCATCGCTGCAAAATGTCGGAGGCAAACGCTTTTGAAGCCAAAGAAGAAGGCGTTCACGGCGAAAGTACACCGAAAAATGAATTTCAGAGCGTATGATCAAAAAGAGACAAACTAGAATCGTAGGGGTATTTGCAATTGCCTGACCAAAGGTTATTTAGATAAATTACATATTCTTTATGTAAAAGGCAGAATTCTACATTTTGCAAATAAAACTCTTGCATGAGTTAGATATCATCGAGTGGAACCTTCCACATATTCTTTTTTAGATATACTGCGGTGAAACATGCGTACAAAAGAGATACTCATTCGACACCGAAGAGAAATTCATAGCGATGCATGTTCTAAAAAAAGGGTGGAAAATGGCAAAACAATATTTTTATTTCCTTAATAAATCTAAACTATGCATCACCAATGCACACCAGAGCATTCTTGTAACGGAATATCCATAATATTATTTAAAAATACATAATTTGTATTATCGTTTAAGTAAACTATTTTTTGCGGTCTTTTCGTGAACTTCAACACTCAATTCTTCAAAGCATAATTAAAAATTGGCATTCTAAAGTAAGTTTTCAGAAGTATGTTATTAGATTAGCATAAAAAATTCCTACATGAAAGAGAATTATATGAACGTATTGAATACAGTCGCAGTGAGATATAATACTACAAAATAGACTACTCTGCACGCGTCATATATTTAATAGAATTTATAACGATAGATTAAAGTAGGCTTTTCGTTAGATCCGAGTCTCTTCCACTTAACTTTATATGTATAAGCGACAGGGGCGTCGGACAAATGATAAATTAATGTTATGAAAACAGTCCCATTTAGAATTCTTGGGGGATTTTAAGCGCCTTTTGACACACTAAGAATGACATTCCCCAATTCCACACAATGCAACCTAGCTAAAGAATAGACACCTTCGTTCAGAAACAAACGCCTGGTAAGGAGGGTTCCAAATCCTGAAATACGGCCAAAGGGTGGAGTCGGAAAGTACCAGTCGGCAAAGTGGCTTCGGCGGTGAAACGTCCTATTCCCAAGGATATAAATCAGACGAAAACAAGGCCCACAATTCGTGTGTGTGCGTGTACAAGTTGTATGTTGTAGATATCAAAGCGTGAGAGTCAAATTCACGTGCATTTCGGCGACAGGAGTTTTTCAAATCACAACACACCAACGGTAGATCTTACGGCTAAGGTTAAAATCCTAATAGAAATTGCTAAAAGAAGGTTACGACGAACAGCTAAATCAATAGCTAAGCGCAACTCCCTTTAATTTACAATTCTTAGATTTTCACAGTTTTGAGAATTAATAGTAAAAAATAAATGCATTTTCATTACAATCCCCCTTTCATATTACCCCTCATCTACTTGGGCTAACCGGACGAGACAAGTTCTTTTAGGGACTCATCCTTTCCGCGAACGATACGTGACAACAATAAGCTAAAGAGGTAACCCAAACCCTAGGTGTTTTACACCTCCTGCCAAACCCTAGGTGTTTTACACCTCCTGCCAAACCCTAGGTGTTTTACACCTCCTGCCAAACCCTAGGTGTTTTACACCTCCTGCCAAACGCTAAAAGACGGGTTGGTGTATTGGTATTGGCGTAGATGTAGATCAATAGAGTTTTAGCGCTTCACCGAAACATCCGGAAAACTTGAATGCGCATGCGCGAAACGTAACGATGTCCTGCTCTGACACGCATCCACGTTGCCGATGATACGGAAAGGAAATCGGCCACACACACAAATATACGGACACAAATGAGCCAATTCACAACACCGCATTCTTAATGGAAACACCAAAGGTGGGGAAAATAACAGGACAATCACGCACTTCATAATTGCATGCAAATAACAAACAAATGTTCCGGTAAATAATGAACACGTATATTAGCTGTGGGAAGAGTAAATCAGGGAGAGAACAAGGAGGTGTATACGTATCATAAAGGCAAAAAAGGAGGCCTTATTCCCTTTGCAGTCATTCGAGGCAATTTTTGGTGAAAGCCCCTCCGAGGAAAAGCGGTTTTTCCTTAAGTTTGCGAAAGTAAATATTTAGCATCGCCATTATTCGACGGAATGTTCTACCCCTCAGTCTGTTGCCTCTAATACTGCGATTTGAAGAATTACTCAACAGTAAACGAATTTCATTGAGTTTTCTTGACAAAAGAAATCAACAGATTGAATTTCGGATTGGGAACCCATTCTTCTTAACGTACTACTTCGAGTCCTTCCGTTGAAGCGACCATATACAGGATATTAAATGCTCAATGTTAGGGAACTTTAAAATCTTAGCTTCATTTAAGGTACTAAGCCGGAAAGTCGATTCAAACCTCTACCCTATTACTATTAGCTATCAAAAACGTTCTAGAGAAGATGAGGAATGAGGTAACCATCGCTGCACTGAGTCAGAAATGAGTTACGAGCAGAAAACTTCCTCAAAATGAATTCAATATGAAAGCATTCAATGAGTGATGTAATTTTAGCGTCACCCATACTTCAGGGAACTTCATATTATCGTAAAAAAGAAAGAAAAAGAAGTAAACGAAAGGTTAATCGTATGCATTTCACATCTTTATCACACACCAAATTAAAATGAATATTTAAAGGTTTTAAAACTTGAATGGAAGGAATGGACATGGTATGGAACCAAACCCGAATCCGCCGTTAGCGAATGCTTCCGCAAAGCAGTGCTTCGCCTTATCAGCTCTTCGTTGTTTACTCGACTAATATTCCGTCGCCGATCGCTCTCAGTTAACGTCAATTATACTGTATCAATCATTACTTTTTAGAGTGCAGCTTTGCTAATTTAGATTAAGAATGTACAAGAATTCATTGGCGAGAATGATACATTTCTTGACTATCTCACATGACTGCAATTTAATTTAGCCTCCCCTCTTTTTGTAGTAACACTGTTAAAAGTGTTTCGACAGCTGAGGTCATTTTGCACATAAGGCTCCCACAGGGAATCGAAAATGGAATCGCTGTCATCCAAGTCGAACGCACTGCCCACCCTGCCACCCGAGAGCTCTCTTTTTCTTATAAAATAACTCTTCCGAATTGTCAATGTTTACCATTATCGATGCTTTCTCATAATTGGACATTTTCGGCCACCGCAGCGAAGTCATCTTCCCTTTGCTTTCTCCGAACTGGGTATTCTTGAAGGGAACAGTTCGCTGTGGCCTTTTCAAAGAGCCTTTGAATCGCCGCCTCTATTTAGGAATCCGATGAGCGAAACAGAATCGAAGCGATAAAAATAGACGCATTCCACCGAACGCGAGCCTCCCAATCATTAGGATTTGATCGAAAATTCTTCGCCGTTCCAAAAGTAGGTCGATTTTCAACGTTGGACCAACGGAGCCCTTTCTCACCGAACATCGCCGAAATCAAAATTAGATAATCGCGAAGTTTAAATTATATAACCGAGCAGTAATTGAATTTACAACTTTTTACTTCCTTTTTAGAAATCTGGGAATTCCCTTTTCGCCACGCATCTCATTGACAATAGTGGTACTGTATCCTTTTCCCGTTTCTCCTTCTCAAATATCATAATTTCCGTTTGCTTCTCGTTCTTTGAATCTCATTATATGTCTAATGATACCTTTGTAATTTTTTTCTGAGTGAAACGATAAATTTACAGGGAATATTTCCGATACAAAATACAACTCGAAAATAACAGTCGAAAGCCGTTGATGGCAAAAGCGAAGTATATTTAGTGTCTTTTACACACCATTTCATTCCCTCGCCCAATTCCGCGCAGTTAATAAAAGAGTTAAGAAATTCACTCGACGAAGAAGCATCGGATTTGATTAAGTCTGATTCAATTAGCATAGCTATTAAAAATGCGCGCCTCCGTTGTGATGTTGCGGAGATCAAGATATGACCAATTGTCGACAGAGTCCGCAATCTAACAATCCTAAAGCGAAAAAGCCTTATCGAAACTTCTCATACAAAAGATGCTTCAGATTGCACCCATCTCGAGCCTCCCTTCGGAGTCAAAATCTTGTCACTTTCAGTTTATCGTACAGGATTTAAAAATTTACCAAAGTATTTGAAAAAATACACAGACTATGACCACAATGTTCCCCCCCTGCCACACGTCGATAGGCGGCTATCAGGGTATTTATGTACATGAATGCTGTAATTCTGATTACCTGAAGGGATCCTGAAAAGATTCTGATTACCTGAAGGGAATTATACTGATAGGGAGCTCGAACGTCAAGCGGGTATCGGCCCCTTTGCGGATGGGAATGGGAGGGAGGTGACGTGAGGGTCACATCTTGGCGTGTTCCCTCAGGTCAAGTGGCCCAAGTCACGGGTGCGGTTAGTGCGGCGGTCACGGGCATGAGTTGCTCTAGTCTGCGGGTGGTAGCCCATGTCGGCGTCAACGACGCCTGCTCTCGTACGGCCGAGGAGATTTTGAGTTCTTTTAAGGACTTAAACTCTGAGGTTGCGTGGGTTCGAGAGTCGTCTGGCATCGGGAAGAAGCTGTCCATTTGCAGCATTGTACCGCGGATCGACTGCGGCCCTCGTGTTTGGTGGAAGATAGAGTCCCTAAACGCGAGGCGGTGGGAGTTCTGCAGAGACATGGGAGCAGACTTCGTTGACCTAAGGCCGACGCTCCGATCGTGCCCTGTTCCCCTGAACCGTTCTGGGGCCCATTACACTGCTTCGGCTTCGAGACGGGTGGCTCGTAGGATTTTTGAGCACTGCAGATATTTTTTACGATAATGCGTAGGTCAGACAGTGGGAACGAAATATTCGAGCGAGCGAATAACGGTGACACCGCGGACGAGCGTGATAAAATATAAGCGAAATTCACCAATAAACCCAATTATAACTACAAGCGAAAGTAAAATATAAATTGCGATGGTTAATTGTAGAAGCGTTAAAAATAAAGTATCCGACTTGGAACATCTCATTCGTTGCCACAACACCAATCTTATCATAAGTACAGAAAGCTGGTTAAACGAGGATGTAAGCGACAACGAAATACTTCCAAAAGATATCGATCAACCGTCGAGATCGTATAGAAAGAACAGGAGGTCGAGTCTTTATTGCGGTTAAATCTTCTCACCAGAGTAAAGCGCAGGCCTCGAAGGACAGCGATATAGAAAACGTCTGGTGTACCATAAGTCAAAAAAATAAGCCTAACATCAGTGTATGCACGTTTTACTGTCCACCAAACTCCCCACGACAGGTTTTGCGAGATCTCAGCGATGAAGTAAATTTCTATATTAGTAAGAATAATTAAAGTATAGGGGGTGATTTTAATCTTCCGGATATAGACTGGGAAAATAATTGCATAAAGAAAAGGGCCCGGGATTCCGATTCGTGTAGAACGTTACTAAATATGCTTCAAAAAAACGAATTAAGCCAAACAGTAAAATCTCCAACAAGGGGTGAGAACATACTCGATCTATTCCTAATTAACTTCCCTGAGCGTATCAAGAATATTTCGAATGACGAGGGTCTTGGCGACCATAAAGGCGTATTCATAGATATCGACATCAAATTAAGCAAACATAAAAAACCAAAACGTAAAATCCATCTCTTTTCCAAAGC
>KZ309333.1:400266-420616 GCA_000376725.2 Ladona fulva | reverse complement strand
GGTGTGTTTTTAAAACCCTCTTTTTCAAAAGAAATAAGGAAGGGGTTAACAAAAGATACTCCACATACACATCCGAATGATGTGGTTAATATGTATAAACAGAAACCTCCTTCGTTCGTAAATCTCAGCGAAAAGATCACTTCAACCACCTTGACTATTCCGAGGTTTGCGAAGCTAACGGAACACTCCGCTACTTGTGAGAAAGGTTCTGAGTGGATACTTCAGCAGTAACAGAGAGGATAAATGTTGTGTCCATAAGGAACGATGCTTCCAAAAACCAAACACAAACCCGCTGAGATTTTCCGCTCACGTTTATCCCTCGTTACGTAGCAATCTATCTTTGGAGCACGAAGGGTCAACATCCAACACATTTAAGTTATCGTTTGCGTTCCACTGAACGTTTTCTCAAGAGAAATCAAACCTCCGATCGCTTGCTCATCTAATTTTACTAGTGGAGGCAAAATAAAGGATGCCAATCTTCGACCGAAGTAACTAAAGTCACTCCTTCGAATGCACTGACAGCAAATCAGGTAATTATCGGCGTTTACCGGGATAGAAAAATTTTAAGACAATTTTTCAGTGAAACTCTGACGCTTAAGCATATTTCAAAAGTCAAGTCTACTTATATTCCTTAATGTCCTTTTTCGATAGTGCAGTCCGTAAACACCATAGGTTCCATGGAACACGTTCCACTGCCAGAGAAAATAATTCCTTATTTTCTTAACAAATGAAAATGGCGCCAAAATAGTAAATGATGTGGAAATCTTAAATCTTAGTGCAAATCTTAGTTTCGACGCAAACGAGTATTGCATTCAATGCATTAGAAAGGCAATCGAGATAGACCAATTCAGCCGGTACTCAAGGAGAAACGTTGCTTTTTTACGTAGCATTTCTTGTGTCTCCTTGGGCTGGACTTTCTCGCGAGTACACATTTAATTTCACTTCTGCATTCTGTATTCAAGTATCTGAAAATGTGGTTTCAGTTAACTCTCAATTTATATTATGAAATTAGTACGGACCCAAGAGATACAAATATATCGTAATGTGTCGTAAGCACGGCAGAATGATTTCTATAATGAAGTAGCGGAGGGAAGGTGGAATGATTTCCAACATATTTACGACATCGGAAAAAGTGTATCAAGAGGGCAAATAAAACCGCAGATATTTGGGAGTCAATAACTTCTTTCGTTATTTCGGAGATTCCGCATTCGGGTGTAATTTCCCAATCACCGATGAACTGCTCACAATTCCAACAACCGCTGATGTAAGTTTCGAAGAGATCAAATACCTTCATTAAATGTTCACGGAGCCATGGCGCATCGGATGAGTTACTTCCAATGAAAGCACAGACGCCGGCTTAAGTCCGTACTTTGCAGAATGTTTGTAGCCAAGCCGCTCTCCGAACGGCAACATTTTAATGAGGAATTCGATTAAGGCAATGACATCCACGTAACAGGAAATCTCGCCAAATTCAAATCATATCGACTTTCGTTTGCATAGTCAGGGGAAATCGATCTCCGGTTTCGTCACACACTTGTTGATAGTCAAAACGCATTAATTCGGACGGACGCTTAGGCCGATGACCATTGCATGCCCATTTTCATGGATAGCAAAGTGACGACGACAAAATAAGGGCTGAATTCCAATTTGAAAGAATGATTAAGCTTCAGACAACTGCTACGAGTCAGTAGAAATAAACCAACAACCAACGAAGTACCTCATTGTCAGAAAACGATAAATTTCATTGTCCACGATATTTAGAAGAAAAATAACATAAATCTGATATATATGGGCCACTAAATACTTTTTAAAGAGCAAAAGGTTGTACGTGTAACAGAACACCTATTTTTTACCAATGGATTGAGAAAATCATCTCAAACTTGTTTAACGTACCTGTATACAACTTACATTTTAATTTAAGAATGTTAAATAAAATTTAAAATGATCATCTCTCGTACAAATAAATCGATCGTAAATGGATGTGAATGAATAATTCTCGCGTGGGCAGAAACCATTTGTTGTCTAACGGAGACTTTTGATGAAACATTTTCGCTTTCGGCAGCTCTTGAAGGCAATCGGAAAGTAATTCAGTCACATGTGAGATACGATGACTAACTGACATAGAACGATACTGATCCGAATTCGAACCGGTGACGAGAAAAGATGATTAAATGAGTATATTCTGAATGTAAGAGACCACGGAAGCGAAAGAAAATAGCAAGGATAACATTTTAGGGTATTTTAAATAGTCGAGGGACAACCCGAAAAGGAGAGGCGCCAGAGTTGTGATGTGTATGAGATGTTTAGGATTTACGTTTACATTACATACCAATATATCAAGTAAACCATTCCGCAATTCAAATCTTCTGCGCGCATCTTCTTTTGTGGAATTTAATTTTGTCTGGAAACTATTACAGTATAATGTTTTTTTATTACCGCAATTTCCTAAAAAAGTAAGCATCAATTGCAGGCGATAACACATAACAGGTGATACGTCTCTTAGACTAATACAAGTGCTTTAATTAATGAAGCGAGCAAATTTTATTAACAATCGTTTCACTAAAGAACTACGAATGGAGCTAAAATGAAACGATAGATGTTCTGTCGATGTGACGTAAAACGCTAAAGAAATGAAGACATATTTGAGAAATAGCCAGTAATACACACAGTTGAACGGATCGAGGAAGTTTGGTATTTAAGAGATAAGATTAGCAGCAAAATAAAGTAACAAAAGAGAAATATGTAAGCGAAGAGGACATTCAAAACAGAAAAAGAACAACTATTGACAGCTAAAAAAAGATGACTGGATGGAGACAAAAATCCTATTTGCTGAGAGTAGTCTGCAATCAAATATGGACCACCAAACGGCATTGGAAGCGATGGAGATAACTTCTTTATTTAGTTTAGTTTCGATTCTATAGAAGAACTAAGAAAAAAAATGATCGAACAAATGATGAATTCCTTATGTAAAAAAATGAAGTATTCCCAAAGGATAGCAATCTGCAAACAATGTTTGATGGAATTGCGAGAGATGACAAGCAGAAAAGGCAATAGCAAGAAGGGAAATTACATTAATAAAAATTGATAGAGCAGTAGAAGAGACGAGGGCAGGTAAATCAGAAGAAATACATGAATTAACCATAGACATGATTAAAACAGGAGGGAAAGTGACTGTCTCTTGGCTTTAGAAGGTGTTTAAGGCGGTGCCATAGGAAGTGGTGTGATTGTTCCAATACGCAAGAAAGGAAACAGTCAAAGATAGCAAAGGTATTTGAGAGAAAAAAGAAAACAAGTGGAGGAGCATCAACTTGTACTTTTAATAAGTATTAATATGTTCAATTTCGTGGCTTCGTCAATTTCTTATCTCACCACGGTATTTTTATACAAATACTTGTAGATTTTTGCAGGTAATGAAACACAAAACCGCTTTACCTCTTCAGTCAGATATGAGATGATCACGATTCACTGGCATATGATTACTTTCTGATCAATACCTCTGAAAAAGGAAATATCAAAATTAGGAATATGTTAATGTTCTTATTCGGTGATTCATTTCCGTCAACAGCAAGATTGAAGACGAAACAAACAGGTCTAATGTACCACTAAATTCAAAAGATATTATTTAAAACGTTCTCAACGCATCAACTCTCAGAAAATCTTTTAAATTGACTGACGCAATTTCAATAAACACTCTTTAGTGCAATCCCTTTTCTTTCACGTCGAAATTCCGAAATTCATAAGCATCTACTTTGCTATAAACAAAACTTGTTTGCAACAGACGCTTAACCAAAAAAGAAACCATATTGATCGAACTTCAATTATCCATAAATATTAATTGTTTATTACTTTAATTCAGTCATAATTATAAAGAACAGCTACGGTTAGATGAAACATACTTTTACATAATTCAGCCAGAAAATATGTTTAAATTATTTATTCGAATTCCGAACATTAATCCATAGGATGCATTCATAGCATTATTTCTGCCTAATGCTGGAGCCGCCACTTGAGCCATTGCTAACTCGGGCACCACTTCAAAAAGTAATTTCCCGTTTATTTCATCAAAGTTCACAAACTCGAATCGAATAGTTTGGGCTTACAAATTGGCAGACGCACAATCGTTTCACATCTCTACATCAAGCCGTTTCCGAGATAGGGAGAGGGGCAGACAGTCGAATAAACACTTCGGAAATTATACGATTATTATAATTATGTGAATATGATTACGTACCAAAATTTCAGACTCATTCAAAATTTCAGGATTGTTTCAGACTCCACAAGTCCACAGAGTGAGAAATTCTTAAGAAATCCTGAAAATAGAAACGCTAGAGAAACAGATGGAAAGAATAAGATCAAGACGGTTCCGTGACATGAAGCGAATGAAAAAACTGCCTAGAAGAGAGTTTGAAGAGAAGGAAAAGGCCAAGGGGAAGACCAAGAGAAAGCTGGAAGGATACGATTAAAAAAGACATTAGTATAAGAGTGGAATGAGGAAGTTTGGGATGAGATGTGGTGGGAAGAAAGAATAAGCGGCCACTGGATCACAGACACCCTGACAGAGTCGGGAATTCTCGTTAATCGCTACATCACAAGACATGGAGGAGTCGCATCAGGACATCGCTGCGGGAAGCCACAGATCACCAAAAACATTGACAAAATACGAATCTCATTAAGGTGACGAAGCCGATCCAGACCATAAAGCAACGACTACAGAGAAGTGGGCGTAATGGAAGAAAAAAATGGCATCTTCAAAGAGGCATTTGGAAGTTTATTCGCGCACTTAAGATGTGCCGGCACCACTTTGAACGGACGCCGTAATATGAGCACTCATAAATACGCTCCTCTTTCATCATTAGTTCCCAGGGAGTAATTAGAAGCTTAATAAAGTTTCCTTGAGGTCTTTTTTGGAGTCGCGTTCCTTGGAAGCAAAAGTATTTCGAGAGTAACACTTTCCAGTAAATGAGGGAAAATAACGAGGGTGGATATTTGCATCGCTGCAGCCGAGGAAAAGGAATTAAGGAGCCTGATTAAAAGAGACATATCTCCGGTTAGGGACGACGCTTCGCTAAACAATAACAACGGATTCAAATAGCAACGGCAACAAATTCCACTAAAAATAGAGTTTTCCGAAACGATATTTGGTGGTATTTAATTCATAACAATAAATTATCAACTACTACGCCGTAAAGATAAAGAATATGTTCAGGACTGGTTTCAACGTAACTGTGCCATTTTTCCGTGATGCCAAATACCGCACTGTTTGAGAGAAGCTGATCAATGTACGAAGCGGTTTAGCTCTCGCGAAATGTTATATCATTAGAAAGATGAATTTCTTTCGAAGAGGTAAATAATCCATTAACTTTTATCATAATTTTAAAATATTACGTAATGTCTTAGAAAATTAGGGACGTACTTTGATAACAGCAAACGGGACAAACTAGCCTCAAATCCAACTGTACCACGGGTGGGGAAATTTTCCATGTGGTGATGCAAGTTCAGGCCGTAACTGGAGCCGCATTTCAATCGCAAAATCCGAACACGCTATAGCAATTGAAATTAATTTAATCGCCAATTCAACTTCAGCGGAGCGTGTTTTTTATTTTACTTTCACTTGACGCAATAAACAAAACTGGATAATATCATCTGAATTCACAAATTCGCTTCAAAAAGAAAAGGCAAAATCTACGCTTAACTTGATTCTTGGATTTAAGCATTCAATGTCTCAATTCTCCAAAAATTAAAACATATTTAAGGCAGAGGTGGGGTAGCCACAGAAAGCGGCGTTCGCTGTCCTCTATCATTCACTTGTGAAACTAATTCAGGTTCTTCGGTGTTTCTATCTCCAACGAAATCATGTGAAAAGGCAGTCTACTGCCACTATGACTGTGTTATTAAGCTCAAATTGAGTGAATGCTACGGCTTGGTTGTTTCAGCAGCAACGCATTCACAACGCACAAGAAAATTAGTCCAAAGTTAAATCGACACACATGAATACCGACCGGACATTAATCAATCTCTCCGGAGAAGACATAAGTGATACAGTGAAATCAGTTCTCTCCAAGGGACTTAATTTTACACGTTCCCAGAAACATCTCGTACCAAGATTCCATTGGAGCCATAGACCAGCATTCCGCTTCCAACCACAATGGGAAGCCCGTTGTAAAATGGCTCTGTAAATAGCAGCCCCACCATTATAACCTCTTCAGAGAAGAAAAGTCATTAAGATCCTCAAAGAGAATCGCAATGTCGTCATCTTACAGACCGACAAACGCCACGGTCTTCTCATTATGGATGCTAACAGCGACTAGGGGGCTGGCGTCGTTTAAATGCAAATTTCAATGTAAATGCAAAAGAGATCATACAACAAGAAGATACAAGAAATCCTCGAAGATAAAAGTTTCCAGATTATAACACGAGACCCGAGAAACTCTCTCACGAAAAAAACATCTGTTTTCCTCAAGCAATTAGCCCTTCCTTCTGAGGCCTACGAAGACTTACTCCCACAAGCACCAGCTCCTACACGAATGTATCCTGAACTACTGGCGCCTATCGTGGGTCACAACAAATATAGTTTGCGGAACTCAGCACAATTTGCGACTAACCTCGCCAACATCCGAATGACATCTTAGTGTGCTTCCACGTGGAGTACCTCTTCACAAATGTATACGTTCAAGAGTTCCTGAGTATATTGAAAGAGCACTTTGAGGAAGGTATCATCAAACTTTTCCATCGCACACTCACTTCAACGTACTTTTTATATGATGGAAAGTTCCATGGACAAACTGAGGGCGTACCTATGGGATCACCTCTATCCCCAGCCACTACTGACCTCTTTATGGAAAAATCCGAAGAGGATGCTCTAAGGGTAGCACCAAGACAGTAAAATATTTATATAGGTATGTGGAAGACACATTCGGACACATGGAAAGGAAACCCTCCAATAATTTGTTAGCCACCTGAACTGCAGGCATCAGGGAATAAAATTTACTAATAAATTTGAGGGCAACAAGCCGTTCCTCTACATTCTGGTGAAACGCAAGCTTGACGTCACAGTTTTTACTGGAAAACAACACATGCGGACCTATATCTCAACGGGAAAAGCCATCACCAGCCGGCACGACTGAAGTCAGTTCTACCCACCCTGACACACCAAGGTTATACAATCTTGGATGAAGAAAGCCTAAAGCACTTGAGTCGGGCAGAAGAAGTGGACAGCACTCTCAGAAAACGATCCAAAAACCCAAAATGACGAAGAAAAGTCAACAGCGACTGTCTGCACCCCATATGTAGGCCTAATATCCAGAACAATAGGGGGAATTCTCGGCAAACACCATATAAGGACGGTAAATAATCCCCGAGAAAACTAGGAAATTTGCTACCACAACCAACCCACTCAAACTAAAGGTCCCCGGGGAATACCAAACTTCCTCTGAATGTGGCTGTGTGTGTATTGGACAGACCGGACGTACTATATAAAGTAGGACGAGGAGCATGAAAGAAACAACTCCTTACTGCAACAAGGGAAGGCGGTGATAGCCGACCATGCAATGGCCCAAGGACACAAAATAAATTTTGCCAACACCAAAGTTCTTTGCCATGCTCCAAAATTATGGGAGAGAGTAATAAACGAATCCATCGAGATCGGACTTAAGAAGAATAACATGAAGAGAGAAGAATATATGTCCTGCACAATACATAGACCCATCCTACAGAAGATCAGGAGAAATGCCTCAATTTCACAGTATAAGGCCCTATCAGTTACCTGAAAGGGGATGCGGAACATCTGGTTGATTGAAATTACAATGACGTCATCCAATAGGAAATGTGGGACGAGAGTCGGAGGAGTGAGGGATGTGTGAAAACCCAAACATTGACTACACTCGGTACTTCATCCTGAAGAGAGGAATGCGTCGAAACGTCGAGGAACTTCGAAGCAGTCACCCGGCTGATATCCTGAGAAATCTTCGTACAAAATAAACTAACGCCATACCCCTACATTTAAATTAGACATCCACTTATTATTCCCTCACCTTCTGAACTACGTAGAAACTTTCGCGTTGTCTCAACCCTCATTCTTAATGTTTGCACCGATATTCACGAAAATTATAATTCATCTTAATTATTTGGCGCTGAAAAAATATTTCGTAAACAACTGATTAGTTTTTGTTGATTAGATTCCAATTCGAGCATATCTACTGTGAGTTTGTTATATACTGTACTTCTAATCCACTGGAATGGCGGCAGCACTGTACATAAATCTATTGAATAAATAAATAGACGCTATAAAACGCGCCGCCGTCGTGAAGTTGTGACGAAACGGAGGAAATTAAGTTTCGGGGCAAATACGACACCGCTTGCCTTTTGGCTGTGCGCACTCGATCTTTCAATTGTTTGTACAATTCCTAATGGGAATTTTGACAAATGTTAGCAGAGCTCCTTTTTGTGCACATGTAGCGAAAAGAAATACGACAACAGTACAGAAAAGAAGCATCCGATGTAAAGGAGGGATAAAATATAATAATAATAAACGTCTTTATTGGGCGAAATTGGGACTAAAGAGTCCCATCTTCCATTTCACCCTTGATACATGGAATATATGGTGGAAGTGAAATTGTATATGAAAACAAAATGACAGATCAAAATGAAGAAGTTGTACAATGAGCAAACGGACAAATGGCATTCAAATTATATAAAATCAGATTATTTATTTTCACAATTAATTTCTATTTCAAAGCATTGATGAAAATAAGAATCTTGATAGGGAAAAAATAATGTTTTGCTTAATTATAATTTTAAATTAATTCGCTACACATGGACTCGTAACCCAGTGGCAGCTTTATTGATTACCAATTAAGTTTAATAAATAGTCATCAATATGCAATGAATTCTTCCAATTAACAGAAATTACTACTTGAAGCATTTATGCAACTTATACTAAAACTTTCGGGCTTTTGTACAACGTTTAAATTATCTTTCTTTCTTTAGAGGAAAATAACCGGTGGTGCACGTAGATGCATAATTGAAGGCGTTACATGTGAGATGTGCACGCAGTTAAAGGGAAAAAGAAGCCATAGGCTGAAGAGGAAAATTCTGTTACAGGCAGATTTTTCATCAGAATCAAAATAAAGAATAAAATTCAATTCCCCTACGGTACCAAGGAACCGCTCGCGAGAACCCAGGATTCGATGTTAAGAAGGAGAAAGAGTAATCGAACAAACGTATTCAACGAATATTAAGTATATGAAATACTGCGTGAACATCACTTGGTTAATTTCCGACAATTATTTTCTGAAACGCCGAACTTATACCAGTTATTTCAAAAACTCAATGAAAATTAAGCATTTTAAGAATTAGAATACTTAAATTAATTAATGACATTTTCAATGCCATCAAAATAACCAATGCCCCGTGTAGGTCCTCATTATACCACGTGGGAAACGCTCAAATGAATTGAATTTACATGCATACGTATTTCAGATCCTAAAACTAAAATGACTCAAAGACAACTTTAACGGAAATTGCAACGAACGACTAAAGATGCAAACTTTGTTGGTACATATGTATTTCATTGTATTTTCAAGCAAATTATTGATGAAAGCCCAAATACACAATCTGAAACCGAAATTTTGAATCTACTGTTTGCATTTAGAATAATGTGAGCAAGCAAAAATGAAAATTATCAGTCAGATTAATTTTCGTCAGACATCTTATTTCAAGTTTTTGAGGGAGAACCTTCTAACCCACATCGAATGGAAGGTAGTGACTTTATAAGCTTTCAGAGAACCACAGAGTTAGACTTACAGAGGGAAGAAATCTAAGACTAACTTTAGAAGAAGGAATTAGATTCGAAGAAGTTTAACCGAGCATAACGAACTCTTACAAAAAAACCTCGAAAAGTATGTAGAGCATGAAGGCGCTCAATATCCGTATACGCGTCGTTATAATATATTTATAGAGCGCAATGATTTCACGACTTTCCACCGTTAGACTCGAACAACAATTCTTATTTATTCTCCAGTAAACAACTCAATAATCACAACGTCGTCAAGCAAACAAACACTGGCCACCGTTACAAACTCGACGGCAAAATATAAACGGCGCTATAGAGCATACCAATCTGTAGGAAGAGTAAACAGAAAACTTGAATTATTGGAAAACGATCATGAGACGGAATAGTACAGACGTGAACATGACAAAATGAAATCAACGCAGCTTTGTTAGAAATCGCCCATTCCTTTGCTATCCGATTCGTCGCTTTGTATCATCCAACATATTTTGTCTTCCCCTCCGTAGTTATAATTGCAATTACTTTCAATATTTTACCGACGCATTTCCTCCGCCGTCGCTTCAATCAAACTAATAAAAATGGCAGCGGTTTTTCTATAAACTAAAGCCAGATTTTCCATTCCCACTCACATTTCGAACGCCTTCTTTCGATCGATTTCTTACGCTCCCTGTTTCATACCACAAAACGATTTTACCAATCGTTTCCACGCCCCCTTCGCCATCAGCCGCCTTGGCTTCCATCGCTGCATTCATGCAAGAAAGAACGTCGCCCAGATAAGACAAGATGAAGGATGCTGTCACTAGTCACGGTTGTTTTCAATCACGATGGCGATGCGACTAAACGTGGTTACTATTGCAATTGCGCGAGAATCGAATGTTTCGGAGACGAAGACCGTTGGCGTGGTGAATAGGGGCAAATAAATTAACGAGAGCGGGAATGAATTACATACTCGAATGTACATACATTTCCTTGATTAGCATATCATTACGAGTCACAAATCGTTTTACCGCTCTTATCAAAATGCATTTCCTTCCTATTATCTTTGTAAACATCCAGCATTACGGTGTTTGACTATCCCAATTGGTAATTAACTGCCGATGTTCACGGTTCGTCAGACGGTTAACTTCGTGTGTCACTTTGAATCAGCGAAGAAGAGACGCGCTGCCAACCCAACATCGAACACATTTGTAGTAAATAGAAGTGATCTTACCTCCAATTACGGCGAAGATTGCCATTAAATGGATTTACACCAGAAATTGAACGCAGAGCGATATTGACGGGGGACCATTGAGATTTTCAGCAATCGAAGTATGATTTCCGATACGTAATTAAACGAATGTTGGCTAAAAAATTACCGGGCTTAAGTTCTACAAATTTTGATTTAATAAATCGATCACAACACCGCTCCATTTTTAAGAGCAATTCCGAAAGCCTTCTTTCCCTCCGTCGTTTTCTCGATCGCTCTTCGTCACGTGGTCGGGTGGACTGTTGCACAGGAATTCTGCGCTCCGTTTGGCGCCAGTGCGTGCTATTGCATCCTTATGAACGATTTTCAAAAACGAAGGTCTTTTTCTTCGAGTTAAAGTTGCAGAATTGTTTCTTAATCAATGTCCGTTAACTTGTAAACTGCCATTTTACTCAAGAGGACAACTTTGCTGACATTTTCAATGTTTTCCTTAGTTCTGGAGGCCCACCATCTCTCCCCTCTTCTTTCAACCTCGTCCAAAACTTGAGTTTGCGATAAAAATTCGAAGCCGTACACTTTTACAAACAATCTTAATATTTCCGTAGCACACTTTCCAAGTTAAACGAAAAATTTCACAGTAACACTTCGCTAATCAAATCGCATGAACCATACTCTTCAAACGAAACGCCACAGCACACTTGCAGCACAGACTTCCTTACCGAATGAGGGCAAACTAACTCACTCCTCATCTGGCCTACCTAGGTGCCTCATTCCCACTTGGTAGCTATGGAGAGAAGGGCGAGGCAGATGAGGCTGCGGATTATGTTCCCGCGGAAGGAAAGCAACGATAAAGTCCTCAATCATAGAACACACGCCAATGAAAATGTATTCCAAGCATGGCTTTGGCTCTATTGTACTTCAATTTACGAGTGGCTCTCGGGAAGACGCGAAAAGTGCCGTTTTTCGGTGCCGCCAAGACTAAGTTCCCATTACAGCGAAGCCCTTAATCATCTCCGCAGAGGCGCACCTGCCCTCGGCTCGGCAAATAACTCGGCCAATATCTTGACATCTTAGACGAACTGAATCGGAAGAGACAACGTTTTCAATTGTTTTTAACTTTACTGTAATAATTAACTGATGGATTGACTGGGGTCATATATAATGGGCGAAAATGGCATCTTTTAAGAAATGATACTTTATTCTGTCGACGCGTATTAATTTATGTTCCATTAAAACAAGAAGACTAGCCATCCTCTAAGGACGAATAAATGAAATCAGAGCAATCCACGGGGAATCTGCCAAAGAAAAGGAAGAAGGATGACAACGCAGCAATGCACCGCTGTGTAAGTCGGACACACGGCACGTTGGAATGCATTGTGTGAGGGTCGCCATTGGATTCGCGAATTTCAACCAATTGCGATCGACTGCAGAAGCGATCCGAAGCTCAGAACAGCATCGAGGATTCCCAATGACGACGAAAATGCGGTGGAAATAAATGCAAAGATGCATTGCGAGAAAGATTCAGAGCGGTAACATACTGTACAACGTAGGCTGATAGAGGAAGTTATTAAACATTATCGCACAGCAAAGATGAACAGAAATCAGATGAAAGAGGAACACAAGAGAGAGAAAAGCAATTCGTGAATGGGACTACCCTTTCTCAAAGCGAACGAAAGCACAGGAAGACACAAATTCCAGTTACCACTCTCTCGCTAAGTCTATCCCTTTCTTGGGTCAACGAGCGATTTAATAAAAAAATCAAGAGTAAATGGTCGCACGTAAAGCAGCCCAACTGGGTTTCTAATCAACGGAACACATACTGTGCATTTATAATTAATACGAAAACTAGAGGAAAAGGTTTTGTCGGGGACAAAACCAAATGAAGCAGAATAGGGAAAAAAACGTTAAAGGCAACCGAATGAGAAAGTCGAAGAACCACACGCTACAAAAATATAATAAATACAAACATTAAAAAGGCTTGGTAATGCCGAAAAAATAGACTTGCGATGTTATATATATATAAAACTAGTGGAACCTATGGAACCTGTACTAAGTTATTATTTTCTATTCCTATAACTTATAAAGTATGTAAATAAAGCAAAAATATAATTATCTTCAGAAGAGATTTGTGAGTAGACTCTGCTTTTGAACATCAACGAAGTCTTTAACTTTGTGAACGCCTTCTCAAATGTAAAAGTATGTATAGATGCAAGATATAGCATAATATATTCATATATATAAAGCAAATGTCTGTCCGTCCCCCTATTTTTATCTCAGAAACGGCTTGACTTAGAGATATGAATCAAACCAAATTGTGTTTCTACGATACTGAACCCCCCAGGAAAACTATTCTCATCTCTGTAAAGGCCCGGGTTCGAACCCAGGAGCCCATAATACGTTTCCATAAGAGATGAACCTAAAGTACGTTTTGAACTTGACTTGAAGAGGTTGTTTCTTTTATAAAATTAAATTAGAAACAATGGTCCTACGAAATTGAGAAAAGTGTCACAAAAAAGGAAAATTATTATAGAATCTTATTTTAGTCGTGAATCATTATATATAATTTCCAAAGTGTCCGTCCGTCCGTCCCCCTCCGTATCTCAGAAACGGTTAGATTTAGAGAGACGCGGTAAATTTCGTTGGCTTTCTAATTACTGGAAACCCCGGCATACTTGATTCCATCCCCGGAAAGATCCGGAGTCGAACCCCGGAGCTAAAAATGTGTTTCCGTAAGAATGCATGTGATTTTCAATTTTCGAAGGTGCGAGGCTTTCTTTCTTCATTAATTAAAATACCTAAATTTGAACGGATTTTTATCAAACTTTGTTCATTCGAAGGTTAAATGTACAACCAATCTTATCTTATTGTTTAAACTTCTTAAGGTCCAATTTTGAAATAATTTTGCTTTTATTTCGAAATATAATGGACGTTTGTTGATTTTTCTTCACTCGCTACGGCTACCGTCATTGTTGCCTCGGATGAATAAACAAGCTTTAGAAAGAAGGGATGAGGGAATTAATTTGTTTTCTATTTAATATCTTTAAGCGTCTGTACTTGGAAAATACCTTAGAATAATATGTGGAATAATACGACGTTCCTCATATCAATATTTCTAACATTGAAGAGTTATTAGTTGAATCGCGAGAGCGTAAGTAAACGTGAAGATATCAAATCAAAAGTACTTCACAGTGTTGGTCAAAATTATACACTTTAATAGTCTAAGATTGAAATTAACTTTTCTTAAATAAATGATGATTTGCAGTGGCTTAGATGTTCTAAAGTTAAAACCAAGAACTTTTAAAATAAGGAATGGCGCTTTGGCTCTGGGCAATATTTGGAATGCTTCTAACCAACCGGAATGTAAATTAATGTAAGTATAATTAGCTACTTAAATCAAAACTACTTATAAAAGTTTTCAGTGAATCAAAATGCATTAAATGTTAGGTATCGAAATTGATTTTGCTTAAAATATGTAATGATTTTCATTACCTTCGATATTGTTGTCTGAAAGTTAAAATGAAGAAATTAAGAATTATTGGAAAAAACTTTATGTATAAAATCGTAAATATTTGTAATTAAATGTTGTTCTTAAAGAGTTTTGGATGTAAAAATAATTAGTATATGCGAAATATCGACTAAAGTGATATTTGCTAATTCCCTACGAATTGGAACGTTTTTTTAACGTTTCGAACATTTTGAAAGCAATTGAGACGTTTTTGAAAATCATCCTTAAAGGAGATTTTGTCGAAGTCACAAGCGTTTAAGTTTTCGCAGATATTATATGCACAAAGCGGGCAAATATTTGCGCGGGATCAGCTAGTTCATATAAATTCGAAATTACGAGAACTCTGATAAAATACACGGACATTTCGTAAAGTGATTGGTAAATAAACAACCCATCCCTTTGACGGCTAAAGCCATTGTTGCATGTCGATTTCATGAATGTTCCCATATAAGTTCCCATGTTCTTATAATTTTATAAGACATTTACGTAAAGTAGGCTTTCATGACTTGAAAACAGTAGAATAAATGTTATAAATAATTTATATGATGAGAAATATATTGAGTTATTATGATCTTACGAATGACCTTTTCTGGCCTCAGAGGATATATACGATAATAGATATATTTTGACGCTAAATGAAGTTCCGACGGGGGCGTACGATTATAAAGTTAAATCAATTATCACGGAATATTACATCTCAGATGAGATGATGAGGCAGTTGAAAATTTACTTTCCTACTCAATCACCAGTTGACGCCAAATAATCGCCAGTTCCATTGGTGTTTACCAAATACGCACACTCGCATGCAATTGTTTATCGAAAACCAAGTAATCGGACAGTGGCGCGAATTATTACGGCGCTTGTGAACAGTCAGTACTGAAGCTAACAGACGGAGATTCAATCATAACTGCCTTATTTATCAAACGAATACTTCCAATTACTTCTTTAAAATAAATACGATCGTTACATTGATACACTATAATGCCAATTTCATATAATATCGCCGACAACTCATCCCTTAAATAATTATCTTGTGTAATTCTAATCTATTCGCAAATCTTAGTTTCTCGTCCTGTTAATGCTCAATCGAAGACGGAATGTAAACGCAATCTATTTTAATAGAGAAAAACGATGGAAGAGTGCGAATAAACAATTCTCAACTAACAAATAAGAGAAAACACTATCGGAAGGAGAATCGCCTTTCCGATAAATTCGATACGCATCACGTTGTCCTTCCTGTATATTATTCACGCAACGAACGCCCTGTCCAGGAATCCTCTTTCTAGGCCGTTTCTTCCGCTTATTGATTTCCAGGCAGCGCCGCCCAGCGACGCCCGGATACACTAATTCCCCTCTCCCATCTAGTACACGAAGCGCGCAATCCATAGCGTGACAGGTGCTCCTACGCAAGCCACTCCATTTGCTCGCAGTTGCGGTTAAGAATAGTAAAGGGGATGACATTCGGACGATTATTTAATGCACCACTGATTAAATGAATGCCTGACAACCGCGACGGTCAACAAAGTGCAATGTCTCTCTTCATTCACAGCGGTTCGATCTGAAACCAATTCTTGCTCGGGTCAGACGTATCAGATAAATACAACTTCTATAGAATACTCTGCATTGGCGGAGCAGAAACACGTGTACATCGGTGGCGTCAGCGCTGCAACACCGCGGATCAAATCGGGCATGGTTGGAAGTGATCCTGAAAGGTCAATTGTAAGACTGATCTCTTACGACTGAAACTCGCCTAATTAAGTCATCATTATTATTGTTACAAACATAAATTCGTTAATACTCACGATTACAAGGAAAACGTGTGTGGATGAAGTAGCGCAAGATGGTGCGCACCCACGAAAAATCCCAAGGATTCGTCCCATCCCATTGGGATTAGGATTTATAAATCCCAATCCTTGCCCACAAAGTCTCCCGAATGGCTTAGAGAAACGTTATGGTGGGATAACTCAACGGACAGAGCACCCGACCGGCAATTGGGAGACCCGGGTTCGATCACGGTCCCGTCAGACTTTTTTCAAGTTTATTCTTCCTCGGGATTTTCAATAAATACTAATGCCATCGCTCGCTAAACAAAAACTATAGAAAGAGTCACATCTGTTACCACTTTAATGTTTCCCCTAACACCTCCGAATTTAGACTACTTAAAAACCCTTTTTACATTTGAGAATTTGCTATAAATTTACTTTAATTTTGTCGTCGGGTAGTGCTTTCTAGTTAATCGGAAATCAATTAATTTGTAACATTATTAAACATCTTCACAAACATAGTAGATGGTGCGACTTCTAGGAATTTTTCAAAGTGAGAAATGAAGGATTAAACTAAAATAAATGAAGCTTTGTATACAACAATAAATAAAGGTATTCAGTTTCTAGGAGTCGGGCTTTGTTACGTCAAAAAAGGTTACGAGGGCGCGGCCTAACATTGTTGCTAGAAAATGAAACCGTTGTTACAGAGATCAAAATGGACGAATTTACACTTTAATTCTTCATTTTACTGTAAATAATCCACCTGCTTGCCTGAAACTTTTTAAATAATTGCAATAGTTTAAAATTGCCAATAAAAATCCTACGTTTGTAAGCAGACAACCGCCTTTCAACTGTGGATGTTTAAACCCTTCCTATTGGTTAGCTTCACCTCTAAGAACATAAAAAAGGCAACTGAAAAGCAATGAGTGTCCATCAGATAACAACGGATGGTTGTAAAGCGAACCTAACTCATTCCTTGCCCGTAAAAATGAAATATTTATTTATTTATTTCACCCTTACAGCGAGGTTAGGCCCAATGGGCCTCTCTTACACCTAACCTCTGTCTAACCTAAATATGGTCACTTTTTTAATTTAAACGTGTTTGTAAAAGCACACTAGAACGAACCAAATTGGCTTCCGGTGTTATTACAATTGTCTAATAATAGTTTGAGTGAGTCGATCTCTCAAACATATGTCATGCGAACAAATTGAAAATCTTCGATAATAATTACTTATCACTTTTGCCAAATTGGCAAACTTTAAAAGGGCCAAACAGATGTTCAATATTAACGCATATTTTCCTTTAGATGCAGTAAACCTATACACTTTAAATCAACGATGCCTTAAGAATTACATGACTAAGCATTACAAACCTAAGTTATTGCATAATTAATTCAGTCGACTCATCAAGTCATTCCAGGGATAGAATATCAATCCAACAACCCAAAAACGATAAATGAAACAACTTATAAAAGGTTCTCTAACAGAACCCTGCAAGTCGTTCGCCTTTTAGAAACGAATGAGAAGTTTCCCAACACAGACCACTTTCCTGGATATATTAAATAGCCATAAATTACGACTATTTGCCAGAAGGGTTCCATTGTACTTTTGAAAACACCTAAAAGACTCTTTCAAGTTTTAAGGTTTTCCCAAATTTCTACTTGACCATTTCGAGTACTACGCTAGGAAATGCCTAACAAATTTCGAACCCATCTTCCTCTCCAACGAAATATTACCCAAATTACTTTTCCATTTTTCTACTCCCCATAAGGAACTTTAGCACTTAGAAAGAATAAATTTCATCTATTTCAGTTGAGGAGCATAACTGCGCAAAATTCAACCAAGAGAATTCAACGCCATTTAATAACGACAGACCACCACCACCATCATCTCGGCAGAATTTCAGGCGAAAGACGCCTATGCTGAAAGGTAAACACGCCCTGCCACCTATAAGCAACGCGGCGAAACTCTCTCAAATATTAGGCAATGTACCCAGTAGAGGCGCCACTTCCTGGTCCACTCCAATAAGCACCAGGTTCATCGAATCTCCACTCGAGTCGTGGCGGCAGCACTGTACGGAATGTGGCAAGAAAAGGCGGGAATCGGCGGCGTACGTCGAGGTGGGGTTAAGGTCGCCGGGAGTGGTTGCCACAGAAACCGATCAATAGCTGGTCGTGCGGGTACTGGAAAATGGTTGCCGATCGGGGTCATGCAAACCTGGTTGTACTTTTTCGCTCGGTGATTCTCATGGAAATATCGGCTTTGATAAGTACCAGATCACGCCAGGAAAAAGGGTTAGGCAGTCATCTCAGTCTAAACTTCGTTTATGGCTAACGCCCCGAACCAAACAAATTAAGGAAATATTACACTTGAGAATGGTGAGTGAAGATGATATTGGCGATGAATTACAAGGAGATATCTTGCGGAGTTTAGTACACGTCAGTTGCTTTTCGAACCTTAGATACAAATTCGATGAAAGAGTTTTCAAAACTTCCTTTTGTCTCTGTACTACTGACGGGAGTGAACATGCAAAAGATACTGAGGTGTGAGCGAACGAATGCACCTCAGTACCGTGGAATTGTGCCACTTCTGACGAAAATAAGGGCAAACTACCTCACTCGTACTGCCTATCCTATCCAGGGCTAAGAGGGAAACTGGTCATCGGGCTGAATATTTTGCAGACAGTGATAATTTGTGGACGTCCACAATAATCTTACCCATAAGACGAATATTGTATTGAATAACAATTTCTTCCCCAAATGCAGAGTACCAACATTCAAAACAGAGATAGATTACATACCAGTGATTGAATCATAGCAGTGGACAATTTTAGTCTCTGTGATTAGAATTCCGCGTTGCTAACGGGTTTTCATAATTGTGAGCATTTTCAAAAGTCCGAAAGCGCTCGACGGAAAAGAGCCTCCAAAGCTGTCCCACAATGAAATAGAGCAATCGATCCGAGCACATCTCATATCCACCGCAGCGCCCGAGGCGACTTATCGGGCATCGAACCCGAGAACATCCGCGAGAGACCCATGGCAGATGGGAATCGATTGACCTTTTATCGTGAAAATTGTCAAGCGGTGCAGTGCTGTGTTTGGATTGCGATAAGGACTATAGGCGGAAGAATATTTGGCGAGCGACCGAAATAGGAGTTGAAAATGGGCTTCCGACGAGCGGCAGCGTAAAGATTTTTGAAGTTTTAAAGCGGAACACTCTATCCGAGACTAAATTCCCGCAGAGGATATATCGAAGACGTCGTCTGCCGAGAACAGGAAAACAAACAACTGAAGACAGTAAGAGCGAAGTTGTGTCCCGTCAAGAACGGGACTGTCCCGACGATTCATTTTCATATCTCGATGACCCGAGTCATATTGCCTCATTCCTTCTTCAAATATTCTTGAAGCTTTTGATAGATGGTGTGAAGATCACAATTCACGCCATTTACAATTCCATTAAACTATTTAATTCATTTTGTACATCAGCGTATTTGGCAGTGTTTTCAGAAAATACTTTGCACTTATGGACCTTAACATTTTTAATCCTTCCAAGGCTTAGAAGCACCAAAAATACATTCCACAGCTTCATCTTCAATCTAAACCGTTAATAAACTATGATTCGTTTCCATTTACAATTAAATTTAGATGCGTGATAATGATACATGTTTATACGTATTGGTAGATATGGGAAAATGTGTATAGGTTAATTAATGAGTGATATACATGGGAAAGTACCATATTTGCCGCTCATGATATACAATAATCCATGTTAAATGCCCTTCAGTGGATGTCTGTGGAAGAAAGAATTTCACTACACGTCTTACAACTCGTCCACTAAATGTTGTACAGAAGAGTGCCGAGTTATTTATATAAAGATTTAACAATGACTTATAACCACCATCATTATGCTACAAGACAAATTTTTAATTTAAGAATAGAGAAACATACAACAAATTTCTCTAGGAAATCATTAATGAATGATGGTTTTAAATTATTCAATAGTCTTCCTGAATGGGTTCGTAGAATGGACAATGAAAGAACTTTTAGAAGGGAATGTATCAGCTTTGTAAAAAGAATGAGGGAATAATGATAATGTATATGAGTGTGTAA
>KZ309333.1:343464-355616 GCA_000376725.2 Ladona fulva | reverse complement strand
ATTTGATATTGTAGGCTAATGAATTGTAGATTTGAGATTGTAGGCTAATGAATTGTAGATTTGAGATTGTAGGCTAATGAATTGTAGATTTGATATTGTAGGCTAATGAATTGTAGATTTGAGATTGTAGGCTATTGAGACGGATATTGAAACACGGAGCAACTTAAAAATATTAATGTGAAGATGAGTGGGCGTTAATAGGCCTCGTCGTCTTCTCGACTCTTACGAGGGATTTCCTGCTCAACGTTGAGGCGTATTGTCAACTCAAATTAAATGTCAAATTTATAGACGTGGACGCTTCTTCAAATTCAACCATCCTTAACAGCCTTCCAGGACACTGTTCGATGACTCTACCATCCGAGTTGAAGTGTCGAATTCTTTGAGACGAGCAAGATTTTCCCAATAACTAAACAGTGGCATCCTTCGGCTATTATGTCTTAATGAACCATATATTCCGTTGCTTTAAATCGGCTCATTTGATTCTGAAAAAGCAAATCATTTGCCTTTTGGTAAATGATACAGGAAATTTATCTCTCATTTAATTCAGTCTCTCTCCAGTTCAAGCCGGTGGTAATAAGAACGCTACTCAGATACGGCGGTGTACTGACGTTAATTTTGGCCACTGTTGATTGAATTCTAAGGAAGGAAATCGGATTTGAATTTTTAATGAGAGCAGAGCTTAACTGCGAGTCGCCCTTGGTAGAGAGGGTAGGGTGGAAATTCATTCAAGGAAACAAAATTTCAACTAAAATCCGGTTAATTAATCGGAGAATTCGCGATGTTGAGTCGAAGCGCATATTCCATGGAGATATTCTGTACGTGATGCAATGCCGGAAACCAATAAACGATAGTTCATTTTCCAAAGTAATAAAAGGAAGTATAGAGTAAGGAACGAACTCCAAAAGTGTACAATACGTGCTCATTTCACCTTCTTGGAATATTAACGAACGCCGAAAACAGATTCTTGCGTGTAATCTCATGTAAATATATGAGAGTACACGTTTAAAGTCGAACCCGGATCTATTAGGTGGCGTTCTGTTGCGTGATGACATTTGATGATATGTGATGTTTGAAACATGCGCAAATTATGTGGTTCTTCAGTTTTGGACGGACAGTAATGATTACATACACACCTGCATAACCTTTCTACTTAAATAACATACACTTAAAAGTGAGGATCAATTGAGTCGTAAGAAAGCATCAGTTGGATAAGATCAAGAATAACATTTTAAATACATTTTAGACGAAATATGATTGCATGCGATCTCAGAGGTCCACAAAATTAGAAATTCGATTAAAAGACAAATCGTTAAGGCAAATAGGTGAAATTGCCAAAACTTATTGTCACAAGCTCACATTATATGTTGTATCTTTCTTATTTATAGAGACTCAGTCCTTCGAAATCCGAAAATGCTAAAGGTTATCCCAACAAAAACATCTCTTCTCCATGATTCTCGTAACCTCGTGCAAATTGCGCTCTCGCTGCAAGTCCTTGGATTTGCGGAAAATGTCTCGATCTTAAATCGACAGAATCCGCAAAACAAAGAAACGGTACACTGATGACATCGGCGAGTGACGATATAAAACTACGAAGCATTGTATCACGATCAATACACATCCTCTTATCCGGCTTTTTTGACAAATTCGAAAAAGTTTAAAATAATTTCCCTTTGAAAATTGAAATAATGGCAAATGTTAACAGTAGTAGAGGTGCTTTTCTCCTTTGTTAATTAATAAACAACAAACGTTGAAATTATAACTAATCTAAATCGAAATTACACCATCATTATATTCAGCCACTCAATCCGACCTTGGCCTCCATAACACAACTCTTTCCCTTCATTCTTCTCGTTCTTATTTCGCCCCTATAAACTTATGCGGATTAAAACAACGTGGTCATGTCATATGATGCAAATTTTCGCTAATAAAATCTGCCAACCACTAAGAAGCTTTCTCTAAGTAAAGAGTACCATTGTGTAAAAGTACCAGGATATTAATGGCAATCTCTTTTTCTTGCGCTTTGCAAGAATATTTTACGACATAAAAATCGCCTTAAATGCAATATGCAAGGCTTAGCAACGCCGCGGTCCCGATTTCGAATGCTGGTTAGGGAATGGTTGTGTTAACGACTTGTAAAAGATGAATTGCTCTTAAGACAAATTCGCATGATAAATTCGTCATTATTATTATTAAAATATAAATATATAAATGTAACCACATTTTTTACAGTAAAATATAATAATTTAATCAATAAATGCATTAATGTGATTTGAAATAAATGCAAAAAAACCAAGAGGAACCTTATCAATAAGCGGACAAATTTACTACAACCAATCTTGCGGAATAATAGAGACATTTTGCACCAAATTGTTGTAATGAAATATTTCTCTCAAAATTACCCCATGGAAATAAAGATATCGCAAAATATTACTTTCGACAAAAATTACAGCAAAAACAGTCAGTAGAATGTCTACAGTTAGTATCGAATCACTTGTACAGGCAGTTACTCCTAACCACCTCGGGCGAAACCCGCAGAACAGGCAGGGAGTTTCATGGCAGCGAGCCTTGAGAAGTGAGGAAGAGGAGAAAAACACGGATGACAGTGTCTGCTATCCATTTGTAGCGTTTGAATGGGAAAAAATTAATGAAACGGATTTCAGAATGCATGCATACGGTGGCTTAAAAGTTGTTTCATTGCATACCCCAAAGACAACAACGTCGCTAACATTGTCCTGCTATTTCCGAAGGATCACGGCAAATGACCCTCACTTGAAGAACTTGAGTGATGGCTAGAATAGCATTTTGAGGGAAGTAACCGTAGTCTCAGAGTCAGCTTATGTTCAAGACTAGAAGGGAAGAAAGAAAATTTCCTCTCCTTATGAGACACTGCCAAATCAAAAATATATAGTCCTCGAGACGCGTTCCATTACAAAGATCATAATGAAACCTATCGTTCAGAAGATAAATTATTTGTCAATAAAATGATATACACAAGGAGTCCATATGGATCCCATGTTTAATCCCATGCCTCTGTAAATCCAATCTATGTTACACCATGTTTACACCATTGTAAAACCATTTAATTCAAATAAATGTAAGCAATAGTGTGATATGAAGTTCTGAAGCATGCTCTGCATTTTTGAGATCTACTCTTAATTCCCAAGGAGAAACGGACATGAAAAAAGTCTGACGGAACCGGGACTCGAACCCGGGTCTCCCAATTGCCGGTCGGTTGCTCTATCCATTGCGCTATTCCACCAGAACATTTCTCCACGAATTTACTATGTATTAGGCGGACAGATACGATATCGCCCTTTCACATAAAATTTGCACCATCGATACTATCCGGGTTACATAGCTTACTTGAGGCGTTCTGGTATCTAGCGTAAGTAAACATCAAACAATTATTATGAATTATTATTATTACTTTCAGTCAGCACATACTTCTGAAAATTATGTTAAAATAATAATAGAAATTTTCGGAAATTCAGTTAATGTTAAATTTGATGGCACCCTGCAGTTTCAGCTGCCGTCTCTATAGTTCTTTTTAGTAACTGGTTTGATCGCTGTGCATTATTCATGGTTATATGGCGAATATTTGAGAGTAGTGAATCTACTCAAACTAAACTTCCCAATCCCAATAAAGGAAACAGTGAATCTACTCTGACTAAACTTCCAATTTGGATCAGTCTTATATATAATCCCCCCACAATATTTGCAAAAGATACTGCACAAATCGGGAATAATGTTCGCAAAATACATAATTTTATTTTCCTATGGGTCATCAGGCAATTGATAGAAACTCGTATTGGCGACCTAATTTCTGACTACGCTCTAAACAGCTGTTTCGCCGAAACATCACAAAGAATTCGAAATGCGTTCGCAAACTGCGGACCGATAAATCACCGAAAAGTTGCCCAGGCGAGCGTGGACCACAAGTGTGGGATAACACAAGAGTTGGCGAACCCATGTGCAGCCTTGACCGGACTGGGAAAGGAGAATAAGAAAAATTTCGCAGAAAGAACTGCATCGAGCGGAAAACGCCCCGGGCAAACAGTCGGTTTAAAAGCCTTCCTTTGACACATTTTCGTTTCTAGAAAGATAAAAATCCAGGTTCGTGAGCGACCGTGAAGAAAAGGGGACGGCGTTAAAGAGGCGAATAAAAATAAGAGAATTATCGCATCACCTGCGGCGGACGGATTAATGGGATGCTGCGAAAGTCGGTAGAGTGGATTGCGCAAGAGAACACACAACCGATTTGGGATTTTCGGAAAGCACATTGTCTCTCATCTAGAATCATTTTACAATTGAAAGTGACGAGAATGGAGGAGTAATAAAATGGATGAATGACTTTCTCTCCAACAGAGAACTGCGAGTTCCATTGCATTGCATTATTTCCAACAAGATTGAAATAATTAGTATATTGAATATCTTATCTATATATATAAAGCAGAAATTCTGTGGGTTTGTGTGTTTGTGGGTTTGTGTGTTTGTTTGTTCACGATTGGAGTCCACACCGTTTGTCCGATTTGCATCAAACTTTGCATACGTGTTCTCCGTGAGCCGGAAGGAAGCGCTGTCAACTTTTCATTCGCAAAATTTGCTGGGTTTGAACCAAGATCGTTCAGATAGATTTCCCATAAGAAATACATGTAAAGTTCGATTTTATCGGGTACAGACTATTTCTTTTGCAAAATTAAATTAGAAGGAATATTCGTATAAAGTCAAAATAAGTATCAAAAGAAGGGAAATTGAATACAGATTCTTATTATTGTCGTAGAATAAAGCTTTCGTTTCGATATTGCGAGAATTTAGATAAAATATGCGAATATTTTGTGAAATTTTGAGGTTGTAAACAACCCGTCCCCCTGACGACCAATGCGATTGTTGATTCCAAGTTCAGGCATTTTCCCATAAGAATGCATTTGTATTTTGGCCCATTTAGAAGTAAATGACGATATGAAGAGGATGAAAATTTTCAGAGATTTTAATTATATCAGTCACGAACAATTTGTAGTGATGAATTACAGGGGCAACAAACATGCGTAGCACCGTAATAAATTAGTGGAGATGGAAGAGTAACTTTTTATTTATCATTTCGGACTCTTGACGATTAAAGTTACCAGAATCGGAAGTTGAAAATCTTGCAAACTTAAACATTACTTTGAGACATGATAATAATAAGAGGGAAATTCCATAATGATTCATATTCTTATTTTTGATTGTAGATTTCGGTTTGAACTTTGATTAGTAAATTTTTGTTTTCAATAACCTGTTCCATTAGACTAAACTAAGATGCAAGATGTTATTTTCTCTTGTGTATAAATAGGTATACTATATTTAATCCGACATCTATTTTCCCTGTTGAGAATCAACGGGCACTTCAGCTAGTTATTAATAAGATTGAAGTAAACCCGGACGTCCCGCAGGGCAACGTAATCGTAAATAATGAGCTTATCGATAATAAAGTTAAAGTACGGGAAGTAGAATGCAGGGGATAGATTAACATTCTCAAGGAACAAATTAAATTATTAATGAATTTAATAGTAATAGATTCCAATCCAGATGGCAGTGTTTGTCTTAATACGAAGATTATGGTCAGTAATACTGATTAAAATCAACAGAAAAGTTAACAGTTAAAAGTAACAGAAATAAAAAAGAAAATAGCAAAGAACAACTGAATTTGATAACGAGAGAGAATAACTAAACTACGATGAACACAAATACAAATGAATCAGTTTATTAATATTAATTCAAGTTGTTTCATTTTTAAAATCACTGATTCACTTACACACAATTCCACAATATTCAATAAGTCATTTTTTCCTTTTCGCATTAACACGTACTACTGCTATCAAACTACAATATTTACAAGAGTTTCATAGATTCTGTCGTTGTGTATTCCAAACCAATTAGTTAATAATATCCTTTAGTTTCATTGAACGACCTTTCAAATACAGGGAAGGTAGCGAGTACTTCTTCGGGTAAGGCATTCAAATCCGATTTATTAAAGATTTAGATTTCCCCCTTACCGAATGGATCTTTCCGTTCGTAGACAATTATCTCGAGGCATGTTGACTCGCAAAGATAATTCCTGCTTTACAGGAAAGATATTTCTTTGTGCGAATATTTTTGGATATGCAACAAATTTTAATTCGAAAATATGCTTTTCACAATATAAAAAGAAAATATTAAAATTGCAAAAGATATTTATAAAATGAAAAAGATTCCAAAATATATGTTGTTAGAGAGCGCAATTCGGAGTCTACATTTAGACGTACATCCCGCTTTGGTAAAATGATCAAATAAATTACTTTATCGTTCGTAACTGAAAACTAAAATAATTAAAACGAAATAAGTGATTGAGTCCGTGAATGGAGGGAGTAGAAGGAACGAATTCAATGGGTCATATAAATCGATCGTGTTAATTATACCCCGGACGGACTTCTTTTTACTCGGCGTTACGATTGGAATACGTTAGATAAATTAAGGGTGCATCTTTTTGTCCGAATGATATTTAATCAATCACTCATAGGAAAGTGAAAAATAATGAACGGACAGGAGTGTAAAACTCTTTATATTGGACGAACAATAAATCCCCGTTTTTACATACGAAAAGTTGACTGAAATAAAAAAAATCCGCGGTCAAAAAGTAACTTATTCCTTCTCTAACCAAAGCAAAGCGGTAACAAAAATAACACAGCTGCCAAGGGCTTAAAATATACATCCCTTGGAATTCCACCGTATATCGATTTCTCATCAAAAGCCATTCATTTAACCCGAGACACGCGAAGATTTAATGCAATCGCAGGTATTGACGGCGATTTCAATTAAAGTTCCACGTCCTTAACGTCGCCTTTAAATGCCTCAGAAATGATTCTCCAAAAGAAACGCAACAAAATATAAATACAGGTCGAGGTGATAGTTTCCTCTCATTCCGCCCCCTACTAAACCATACGGGTTAATTCGGCTCACAGGGACCAGCAATTGAAAACATCCTTAGCGATAACAGCTTTGAGTCTTCCAAATTAATTGGCATTTATACCATTTTTACAAATTTCGCGTGTCTACGAATCTTACAGAATATAGAGATTTACACACGTTAATAACGAGATACGTACTAAATAAAGAGCTGCCTCACAGTAATTCTGATATCAATCGACGAAGCCTTCAACCTATGGGAGGAGCCAAATAAGTATTCCACTAGGTCGCCAGTTAAAATAAATGGAAGTTGGTTACTTTCCTCCTTTCATTAGGATAATCACTATCATGATACATTCGACAAATAACTGATCCTTAGTGCTAAACAAGGAACTTTGTAAGACCATTGGGTTCAATTCTCAACATAATCAAAATATTGCAATATTGAATTATTTAAAGACAGCAAAATTAACTGTGACTGCGAGTATGAAAAACAACAAACAAATAAGAGAGGAGATCTTCGTAACAGGAGCTGTAGGTGACGCCCTGAAAATTCGTTCTTTAAACAAATTCTTTAAAAAGATGTTCGAATGATTAGACTCGGAAAGAGTCGACAAAGAGTTAAGGGAGAGGAGAAAGCGAGTGGACGGCGTGAACAGTTTAAGAAACAGACAATCGCGGCTATAAAAACGCCATTCTCTCTGTCCAGTGTCAATCTCTAAGGACTTTTCAAAACATCCTTCTGAAAACTTAAATCGATAGACGAGACATATAAATTGCGCTGAATATGCAGATGGAGTCAATGGTAAAATAGAGAGAGTTGCAGACGTTCATCGACGTCACAGAGTAATTACATCTTCCTTCGAACCGGAATTCTTCGAGGTTTGGAACAAAATAAAATGAGGCGTACATTACTATGAAATGGATAATAATGACTCTAAATATTTCCTGATTATCAATGCCGAAGGCCGCATGATTTAGAAATTCTGCTTTATTACAGAAAACTCTAAAATTATCAACATTTCCAAAAAGAATGAGGAAAGATTGCCGGTTTGGGTAGCTTATTGGTAATAACTAAACATTGCACCTCTGAGTTCGTGATAGAATCCTGGTTCGGACGTGTTGTTTTAAGTGCGATAGGTAAATTGTAGCAATGCTCTACATTACTATTTTAGCTAGATCACTATTCAAGTTGCCTAGATTATTATTTTATAAAAAAAAATAGAAAAACAAATCGCAAAAGGCAACATAGAGAACTTCTATTACAATAAAAGTTGAGGAGTGTATCATTTATATAAGAAGAAAATGTATGTCCGTCCGTCCGTCCCCCTATTTATCTCAGAAACGGCTACACTTAGAGATCTGAAACAAACTGCACTGTGTTTCTACGATCCTGAAACCCTCAGGAAAATTATTTTCATCTCTGTAAAGGCCAGGGTTCGAACCCAGGAGCATAAAATACGTTTACATAAGAGATGTACGTAAATTACGTTTTCATAACTTGCAGAGGTTGTTTCTTTTACAAAATTAAACAAGAAACAATGGTCCTACGAAATCGAGACAAGTGCCAAAAGATAGGAAAATGATCATAAAATCTTATGTTAGTCGTCAATCGTTCATATAATTTCGAAATTGCTAGAACTTTGATAAAATGGATGGAGAATTCTTAAAAATTTTCGGATATAAACAACCCATCCCTTTGACGACCAATGCAACTGTTGTACATTGATTTCATGAGATATCCCATATAAATGCACGGGGATAATCAGTTAGTATACTTTTCCATTAGAAATGTACGTAAAATAGGTTTTCGTTACCTGCAGAGGCCGTTTCTTTTACAAAATTAAATAAGAAGCAATAGTCCTACGAAATAAAAAGAAGTCACAAAAGAAAGGAAAATGAACATAGGTTCTTATTGTAGTCGTGAAATCTTGATATAGATCCCAACTTTCGAGAATTTTGATAAAACACACGGACATTTCGAAAAATTTTTGGGAAATAAACAACAGATCCCTTTGACGATTAAGCCATTGTTGAATGTTGATTTCATGAATTTTCCCATATAAGTGTACGGGGATAATCAGTTCTTATAATTTTATAAGACATTTACGTAAAGTAGGCTTTCATGACTCGAAAACAATAGAATAAATATTATAAAGAATTTATATGATAAGACATATTTTGAGTTATTATGATCATACGGCAGAATTTATTTGTGCTTATGAGGACCAGATATATTCGATTATAGTAATATTTTTAGACTAAATTAAGTCCCGTCATGCTTGACGGGGGCGTTTACTCAATAAATAACGTTTATTTACTAAATAAATAACGTTTGACGGGACTTCGCCATTGATTTTCCTATATGGAATATCCAAGGAAAACAAACATGATTATTACATTATAATGGAATACTTCAACAAGATAACACTTACACATAACTTATTACCAGTCCGTTAATCACTTATCCTATAATCAAACAAGAACGTTTTCTCGATCTAGATCGGAGTCTACAAATTCTCAGTAATTTGAATATTTGGTCCATATAAAATCAACGAGCTATCGTTGTCAGAGATAACATGAAAAGAACAATTCCTTTAAGAGAAACGTTTCATCACTGTATACATCTCGACAGAGAGTCTAATCACGAGAACAATTTACCGAAGCACTGGAATTAAGTGTGTAGAAGGACGAGGGTGTGTTTTCCTTATCAACTGAGATTCCAAAAAGGGTACCGTTAAAGAAACGTATTATTAAAGACGAATTTAAAAAGGCGCACGAAGGTGTTAAGCTAATTAACGACGAAAAACTGTGTTGAAAATAACACAATCAGACACGAAATCAACTAACGCGAACATTAAAGCGAATGGTTAATGCAGGGATATCCATAATCTGCATTTTTGAAACGGAATTCCTCAACTTCCGAATCTGGATAGAAACACGCACACGTGGGCGTATAACTCATTAGGTGATTGAGTTGATATCGCCAGACGCATATTTCGAAAGTTTACTTTCGAAAGCCATCAATATAATCCACTTATTGCACTCCCAATCAGAGGAAAGCATTGAGAGGTCACGTGATGAGAAAATGAATAAAGTAATCGAACCAAAGAATTAGAAAAGGCGAGAAATTGATCCAAAATCTTCACGAGAGGGTTTATCACTTCACTATGATCACTGTTACAACAAATTGCATACCAACGAGATGTAAAAACTCAATTTTGAATTGCATGGCTAGGATGAAATATGCTAAATTTTGTTATACTATTTTCTGTCTCTTTCTTAGTTTCGATTTTATTTAATTCCAACCTCAGTTATCCATAATAAAAAATCATTCAGTAGGGAAAGCATATATATATAATGGCTGATGATGATGATGATGATATATATATATATATCATCATCATCATCATCAGCCATTATATATATATGCTTTCCCTACTGAATGATTTTTTATTATGGATAACTGAGGTNTACACACACACACGCATATATAAAGAAAATGCCTGTCTGTCCGTCCCCATAATTATCTCGGTAGCCGCTTCACTTAGAGATTTGAAACAAACTGCACTGTATTTCTACGACAATGAAACCCCCAGGAAAACTACTCTCATCTCTGTGAAGGTCCGGGTTCGAACCCAGGAGCCCATAATATGTTTCCATAAGAGATGAGAGCAAATTACGTTTTCATGAGTTGCAAAGGTAGTTTCATTTACTAAATTAAATTAGAAACGAAGGTCCTACGAAATTGAAACCAGTGTCTCAACAAAGAAAAATATAATCTTAGAATCTTCTTTTAGTCGTGAATCATTCATATAAATTCGAAATTGCAATAACTTTGATAAAATACACGGAGAATTCGTAATGTTTTTCGGAGATAAACAACCAATCCCTTTGACCACCAAGGCAATTGTTGAACATTGATTTCATGAGCTTATCCCATACTTTTCCATAAGAAATGTACGTAAAATAGGTTTTCGTTACCTGCAGAGGTTGTTTCTTTTTCAAAATTTAATTAGAAAGAATGGTCCTACAGAATCAAGAGAAGTACCTAAAGAAAGGAAAATGTTCATAAATTCTAATTTTAGTCGTGAAATATTGATATAGATCCGAACTTTCAAGGATTTTGATAAAATACACGGACATTTCGAAAATGCTTGGGAAATAAACAACCCATTCCTTTGACGACTAAGGCCGTTATTGACTGTTGATTTCATGAATTATCCCATATTAGTGCACAGGGATAATCAGTTCTTATAATTACTATAATAAGTGTACGTAAAATATGCTTTCAAAAACAGTAGAATAAGTATTATAAATAATGATAAGAAATGTATAGAGTTTTTATGATCTTAGGACGGAATATTTTTGTGCTTAGGAGGACCAGAAATAAACGCAATAGATATTTTTTAAACTAAATTAAGTTCCGTCTTGCTTGATGGGGGACTTTACTAGTCGTATATACAAAAAGTATATGTCTGACCGTCCCCCTATTTATCTCAGAATTAGTTTGACTTAGAGGTCTGAAACTAACGGCATTGTGTTTCTACGATGCTGAAACCCCCAGGAAAACTATTTCCATCTCTGTAAAGGCCTGGGTTCGAACCCAGGAGCCCATAATACGTTTCCATAAGAGATGAACGTAAATTACGTTTTCATGACTTGCAGAGGTCGTTTCATTAACTAAATTAAATTAGAAACAATGGTCCTACGAAATTGAGGTAAGTGTCACAAGAAGGAAAATGATCATAGAATCTTATTTTAGTCGTGAAACATTCATATAGATCCGAAATTGCAAAAACGTTGATAAAATACACGGAAAATTCATAAAATTTTTTGGAAATACACAAATACTCCACCCTGATTGGCCAAAAATCGACCAATCAGGGGAAAATCCAGATAAAAATGCACGGGCATGATCAGTTAATATACTTTTCCACAAGCAATGTACGTAAAGTAGATTTTCGTGATATGCAAAGGTTGTTCCTTTTACAGAATTAAATTGGAAACAATGGTCATACGAAATTGAGACAAGTGTCACAAGAAAGGAAAATGAACATATAAGTACACGGGGATGACCAGTTCTTATATTTTTCTATAAGAAATGTACGTATAGTCGGTTTTCATGTCTTGGAAATAGTAGAATACATATAATACATAATGATAGAAATTATATTGAGTTATTATGATCTTAAGAAGTACTGTTTCTGGATTAGGAGGACCATATGTAT
>KZ309333.1:302122-343433 GCA_000376725.2 Ladona fulva | reverse complement strand
TAGTATTTAATAATATTCCAGGTGATGTCCAGAGAGAGCAAAGTAAAAAAATTGCTAAGAGAATCCACTAAGTACATGAAATAACGATACGAAAAAAAATGCTCACAGAAACTAAGTTCAAAAGTTGAAAAATGGAAATAAAAGGATAATAAATATATAATAGGTACAGGTAAATATTTATTAATATTTAACCAGTATGTTAGCTATTTCTTCCCTAATGTAATTAAGGGAAACTAATTCCTCTATTATTATTACCCGATTCTTCCCTTAATAGTGTTTGATTACCAGAAATCAATAATTGAGATGTTAAAATTAGGTAAAACTTTAATGCATGAAGTCAAGGGGAGGAATTCGAATCAGTGGATTCATTAGAAATTTGGATATTTATATTATTATTATATAATTAGTTATTGTTATTCGTCATGATAAGCGTTATTTTTAACATTGGATTAGATTAGATCGAGGAATGCTCATTCTTTGGCATACTTGATTAAACGCAAGACTTTCCTCCGTCGAATTCCACACTGTATTTCGTTCGCATTTAATGAATGAATCCGACTTCCTGAATACAGCACTTATTTGCCATAATCCCAAGTCTAATTACGCCTCCGATTAACATTCTTGCTCTGGACTGAATAATCCACACTCAGAGGCAGTTTCCAACATTTCTTTTCTTCTAAAACACGACCGAGCGGAATCCATTTCTCCTCAGTTATTCTTCAGCACAGAGTTGAGTTTCCTAAAGCGCCGAAACGGAGTCTGCTACAATTCCATTCGAGGCAATCACACTTCATCAATGGAACTTCAGTTAGAGGTGCAAATGAAAGAAACATGTCTTCAGAAGCAACTGCAAGCGGTTGATATTGGTGATTCCCTAACCTTGGAATCCGACAAACTGTACTAATCCTTTCGGTGGAAAAACTCGAGAAGGATGACAAGGCAAGTATTGCTCCCTGAACAAAGCTAAAGAAGGATGAATGGAAGGAAGGCTGTATAAGGTATCGACTGTAAATGAATGAGCAGTGAAAGTAGTAAGGAAGCGAAAGAAAAAGCCGAAATAAGACAGAGGTGAACTGAAATTATTTTCGTTCGATGGAAGAAATATGAGTAAAAAGGTAAATTAATGATATAGAAGTCATCTCTACAAATTGTTATCATTAATTAGGTATACGTGGATCTTACTTAGTAACATTGAAGATTTTCCTTTTCGATTTATGTTCTGCCAAATTTCCGAATTCCGCGGAGTCACCCAAATGCATTCGTTCGTGTATATTAATACACTCCCATACTAAACTGTTGATTTATCTTAGCTCTGTCGTGACTAACAAGAATGCTATTAAATGTCGAGTGAATTGCGATAATGTGCAATGCTCTCCAAATCTCAAATGAAGGGAGCATCGTAAAGTATCAGCAGCGACTCTGAGTCGGAATAGAGAAAGGGTTTCATGCATCAATTGATATCAATTCAGAGACAGCTCGGGGTGACCCACATCTTGCCAAAACAAAGATCGTACAATGGAGACGAACGAGTATCGGCTTTTTCAACCTGGTTCGCTCTTTACTCGCCCGATGCCGCCACGAACGCCTCTACTGCTGCCATCTCTTCGCTGGCATTCGAATGAAGGAGATTTAACGCAATTTGCAGCGGAGACACGATGAAGTAATATAAACAACTGACTGTAGACGGGCCTAAAATATTCAAGATTTTCGTTGATTTCATCTAGAAGTCTTCTCACGAAAGGTATCGATTGCATTAAATGCTGCATTATAGAAATTGCGGAAAATGTAAAAAAGTGGATAAGAATGCCGTACTAAATTCTCAAAGTAATTTTTAGCGTCGGTATTCTCCAGTGTTCCTTATATAATGCTATTTCTGACTAAGAAATTACGCTATTATAGTATGAAAATAATATACCACACACCGAAAGGCGGCTTGCAAGGTATTTATGTAGATTTAGATGTGATAAATAGGAAGTGAGGTTGGAGTGGATACAACTGAAAAAATTATAACTACTCAAAATAGCAGATTGTTTTTAAGTGTAATTTCAACTCAATTAATAGCAAAACTTTCCGTCGATTCTCAACGGGAATATAGCAATACTTTTTACTCGCACTCAGTCTGCTTCTACATGAAATAGGTCTCAGCATGATTCTCAACATCGTTCTTCCATCTGCACTTTGTCGGATTGATTTTTGATTGGGTAAAAGTAGCAGGAATCAATTAGGAAGTAATTAACTGGATCAAGGATTTCTTCTGCGAAAGAAAACAAGTAGTACTTGACGGGGTTAATTCGGATAATGTAAAATTCACTTCAGGCGTACCTCAAGGCCGCGTGATCGGACCTCAACTCTTCTTATTTATATCAATGACCTGAGCGACGAGACTGATAGCAATGTAAGGGTATTTGTGGATGACTCGGTAATATATAGAGAAATATCAAGCGACGAAGATAGCATTTCACTATCAGATGGTTAGTTCATATACAAAAGAGGTGCAAAATATAGCAACTAGATCTTAATGTAAATAAATGTTCAGTATGGGCTCGAAGGTTTCCGTGGCAAACTGTTGTTCTCTGCATTGCTCTGTTCATGGGGATCTTCGACCTGAAGAAGCTGAAACGCCGGCGAAACGTCGTCGTTACCTGTTGTGTACGATCGCGGTGGAGCCCGAAAGGATGCAGAGAACAAATGCTCTGAAGTCGATTTCTTCGAAAGGAAACAATTGCGTCAGAACCACCAGTAGCAAATCAGTGGATCGAATTTAAATGTAGTCGACTCAGTTGAATATCTTGGAATCACCCTTACCAATCATTTAAACTGGAGCATACATATTCGAAAAATATGCGGTAATGCAACTAAATAGCTCTGTTTTTATAAAGCGTATCATAGGTAGGTGCGATGAAAAGGTTAGAGAGCGATGCTACTACACGTTAGTTAGGCCCATCTGGAATATGCGGCGAGTATATGGGACCCAGCGGATGAAACGAACTATCGCGAACTCGAGAAAGTGCAGAGTAAGGCGATACGTTTTGTTAAAAAGTGCTACGATAGAGAAGCAAGTGTAACGCAAATGCTCACAGACGCAGGTTGGGAATCCTTGAAAGAAAGGAGATTAGAAGCTAGGCTGCGATTGTTAGATAAATTCAGAGGAAATACATTTTCGGGAGACGTAATTGGTATTATGCGACCCCCCTGCTACTATGGCCGATCCGACAGTGAGCGAAAAATAAAAGAAATAGATGCAAGGACAACACCTTATAATATTTAACATTTCTTATAGAGAATGTAATAGCGGGAATACGATTAAGGACATGATTTGTGATCCCGGATAGCCAAGTGGGCAACTCGTTCGATTGCTACAAAAGCGGTCCCGGGGTCGATTCCCGGTGAGGTGCGAAATCACCCAAGCTGTCGGAACACTTTTAACAATACTACTACTACTAGGACATGATTTATTTAAGTATACGAATTGAAAGAATCAAAGGTGTCCGTACGTTGGACACTAAGTCTCTGGAAATGCTTTTCAGATAGAAATCACAGGGAATAAGTGAACCGAGTTTCGCCGGCTAACTTGAAACTATGCTTATCTGGGTCCTGATAGCTTCTTTTTCTCTATCTCCGTCTGAGGGCCTTCTTAGGGCCCCAGGTGGTTATTATGCCATTTTAGGTGACTCCAGTAGGCATAGATTGCCCATACGAAGGTTTGCATCTTGAAACGTCTTGATGGTTCCCTGGGAACGTCTTAAGATTTTGTCGGGGGTCCATTGCCAAAGCCGAGAATTTGGGGCCCTGAATTCCCACTGCGGTATCTGTATGTATGTGCGGTTCACCGATTTGGGATTTTGTGTGTCCTTAAGCGGAAACAGTTTTGTGGAAAAAGTAATCACTCATAATCTTGCAGTTCGCAAACTTCTCTCGCATTGAATAAAGACCACATTTCGTTGCGAGAAGTGACTTCTTGTTAAGAATGGAATTTCTCGATGAACACAAATTAGGAGCTTATAATGCAGACAATGCGAACTTAAATTATGGACAGTGCAATTCTGTCGATCAAGAATGATCTTGCCAAAATTCGTACGTATTAAAGGGTAACTGTAATGTCATCAGATACAGCAATGCAGCAAAACATGCATTTAACTTATGGTATATAAGTCAGTTAAATTTAGTCCGAATTTTCAAATACTACACCCCGTAAAAGGAAGCTAAAATCATGTTTTGAATCTTTTAACATGGATTACGCTAAAATGTTACAAAATGTACCTTCAAAGATGATTCGGGCTGCTGACAAAACATTTTCATACGTTTCTACAATGAAACCGTACTTTTCAAGAAAAGGATAAAACGATGCTCTCGCTTGGAAAATCACAATAAAATGCAAGATGACATAACAGCGGAATTTTTAATGCAGATTAATCAAAAATACTCTTAATTTCATAAAGATACTGTGGCAGGAAGTAATTTACATGGTACACTTATATCCTCCCGTTCTCAATTCAATTTAGTTGTAACGATGTTGAAGAACATGTCCCATGTGGACTCAGAAGCGCACTGAATTCGCAAATTATGCTACCGATGCTTCGCTCTCCATCCCTCCTTACCTTTCGCGTCCCTCGTTATCTCCGATAGTCATTTGTTTCAGATTACAGTCTCCCGGTGGACGTGCTCTCTCACCAATGACGAGATGAAATGTGATCGGTTTTTCAAGATGGGCTCGCCATTTGGTCGTGAGCTGCATACGCTGCGAATGGAATGTCCTCCAATACATTCCATGTGCTCACCAACGGCTTTCAAATGGACCCGAATTCATTCGGCCTCTTTTAAGATTCAAAGATGAACTCTCGTTACATCGTGTTTACTATAAAAGAGGACTGCAGGCAGCCATCTTCTGCCATTTTGTAATATTTTAAAGATTTCTATCTTTCGGTAGTTCCTACCGCTATCTCTTTACGTAAGGAATATTTTTCATTAGTTTCTTGTTATATACGATCGTAGCTGAAGTGCCCGTCGATTTTCAATGGCGAAAATAGAGATACATAAATACCCCGCAAACCGCCGTATATGGCAGGGGGTGATAATAAACCTCTTTCCCTATTTATTCATCCTATTTACGTGTCTAGTACTAACTGGAAAAAGAGAACAATAATAACTATCCGTTATTACAATAATCTCACGAAATTTTAATCGACGTCTGGTCTCGAAAATCGCGCTTTGGATTTTCCTTTATATAAGGGTGTCGTCCGCAAAGAGCCTTACGTTACTCTTAACGTTGTCTACGATATCGTTAATATAAATAAGGAATAATATCCGCCAAATAACACTGCCCTGAGGTACCCCTGATGTCACTTCCACTTCATCAGAAAAAGCCCCATCTAAGACTACGCGTTGGCTTCTGCATGTCAAGAATGACTTAATCCACTGAATGATTTGATCATCGATTCCATAAGATTCTAGTTTCTGTAGTAACTTCGCGTGCGGAACTGTATCGAATGCCTTTCTAAAATCCAAAAATATAGCATCTGTCCTAAAGCCTTCGTCGGCTGCATGCATTATGTCCTGATTGAGAAGTGCTAACTGGCTCTCACAGGAGCGACCCTTACGAAACCCATGTTGACTTTCCGTTATCGCAACATTTTCACTGAGAAAACGCATTATATAACTACAGATGATGTGCTCAAGAATTTTACTAAATACCGACGTTAACGATATCGGCCGGAAGTCGTCTGGTTGTGTCTTACGCCCTTTTTTCGGCACTGGAGTAATGTGCGCTTTCTTCCATGAGACCGGAACCGTGCATTCATCTAAAGATTTACTGAAAAACGCGAGAAGAAGAGGAGCAAGCTCATTTGCTAGCGTAGATATTACATATGCAGGCACGCCTTCTGGCCCGGGAGATTTCTTACTATCGACCTGTGATAAAAGGTTTCTAATTCCTGCCTCGTTCAATTCTAACTTACTCATTGTGGAACTAACGCGGGTGGGGAATGCGTTGACTCGACCGTCATCTAATGTGAAGCATTTTTTAAAATGCTGGTTAAGAATGTTCGCTTTATCACTGGCATCTGTTACTGTCTTTCCATTATTATCAACAAGGTGCAAAACGGTCGATTGTTTGCCTCTACTCTCACGAACGTATGACCAGAACTCTTTTGGATTCTTTTCCAGCGATTCGCGCAATGTAATAGATCTATATGCTTCGAATTCGCTACGAGCCTCATTCTTCGCTTTAATTTTGATGTCTAAATATTTCAGCCGCTGTTCTTCGTATTCAACACTGTTATTCGGAAAGGACTTCATACGCGAATGAATAACTCTCTGTTTTCTTTGGAGAGAACGTAATTTCGGTTTAACCCATCGCGGTTCTTGGCGATCTCGTACCAATTTCGTCGGAACAAATCTAAAGGTACCTTCGCGAAGGATACGAAGAAACTCTGACCAGCTCGCGTCTACCGAGTGTTCCTGAATAAAACTAATAAATGCATAACTGTTCGCCTTAATAAATTCCTTAAACGCGTGGAAATCTGCTCTTTTAAAGACATATAACGTACGTGGGGGCTTCGTGACACGGAATGCATTTACCTTAAGCACTGCGGTTATTATTTTGTGATCTGATATTCCTTCATCTACGGATAATCTATGAACGAGATAAGGATGACTAGTGGCAAGTAGATCGAGAATATTGCCTTTGCCGAGAGAAGTCATTCGCGTTGCTTTTGTATTAATCTGTTCAAGGGCAAAGACTGAAAATAAATCTATTAACTTCTGCGATGCATTTTTATCTCGACTGTTTTTAGTGACGGACATGTTCGTCCAGTTAACGTTAGGAAGATTAAAATCCCCTCCTACGAAGACAGTTGCGTAGGGCTTACTCTTTCGTAGTTTAGTAAGTGACTCGTGCAGGACCTCAATGGATTCGTCATCACCGTCGGGAGGACGATAAAAAGAGCAGAAATAAGTTTTCTTACCATGCCTATCAGATACTGAGCACCAGATCATCTCAGAGTTTTCTCGGTTTTGCAGAACTTCTAATTGACTATCTAAGTTACTCCTAAAAGCGATAAATACCCCACCTCCTAACCTATCACCTCTGCCTTTGCGATATACAATGTAGTCAGGAGGAAGAATCTCACTAGATGCTACTTCTTCGCTGAGCCAACTCTCATTTCCTAATATTACGAGAATAATATTAAGTACGTTGGCAATTAAAAGTGCTTCGAAAACTTTGGCCATTTCGCACGTGGGTCCCCACCGGGAATCGACCTCGGGGCCGTCTTCACCGAAGTCGAACGCTTACCCAATTGGCGATCCGGGAGCTCCTTCATTTATAAGATACGAAAATTAAGGTTTTATTTACTTTCATCTCAGTCATGTTCATGAAAACAGTATTATTATTTATTCAGCACAAACATGCATCCTCAATAAAATAGAATAAATCACAACATCAAAAACACGAACGGCGACTGAGATCATGGGAATAAGATGTGGGCATAAGTTATAATATAATATAAAATATGGCATGATAAGGTAGTTGATACGTCCAAAATGAAGTAATTGGTATGCTTGCTACAAGGAGGGACAAAGAAGGTTGTGGTTGATGATAAACGCCTTGGACAAATGAACTCAGCTGGGATCACGAGAGAAGCAGAATTAAAAGGTCGCCTTCGACAAAAAATACAATGTTTACATGCCGATTCATCACTCTTTCAATTAGGAAAAGGCTTTCTGTAGCTTATAAGTGGAGCTTGGATTTATACGGGTGTGAAACGTGGACATTAGAAAGAGAAAAGAACGAATTCATAGGCGGAGAATCGGATGAACAGAAAATGAAGACAAGGAGAGAATAGACGCAGCCTAGATACAACTCCGTTAAAGCTTGTTGGGCCAAGGCTCCTGAAATGAATACTGGAAGCAAAGGTGAAGACTACGTCAAGGATAGTATGTGGAGCAGATACAGAAAGACAAAGCCTGCAGTATACATTCGGCATTCGTCGAGGCGCCTACCGTTCAAAATTCGAGATTCCAACACTTTCCGAAACTTTGGAAAAATAAAATCCTTCCTTTTCGAAGAGTGACAAACTTGTATTCATAAAAGAATCATTATTTAACTTCAAACGAATATCTTTTTAAAAAACAACTGCCAGTTTCTATGATTATAGATAACTCATATTCAAAGTACAAGTTTAAATACATTTATTTTTGTTTTCTTTATCAATATTTTCGGATTACTTTTGTATTACGCATTTAAAAAGCCCTCGCTGTCTTTTCGTTTCTATAATATAAGCTGGGCCCTCATTTTTCGCGTAATCATTTTGCATCGAACCACCACAGACCATCACACACATCGAGTTTCACTGTACGTAAATGATAAATCATTAATTGCATTCATAAACAAACTTTTCGAAGCCAAACTTCGTTATTTTCGGAATTAAAGATATAAAAAAACGAGATCCACGTAAAAAAAGTCACTCGCACTCTCTACCGTCGAATTCTTCCGAATTACGCCAAACTCCGAACATCATTCGTGACAATCGCCGAAGAATGACAACCCTCGGCTAAATGTAAAAGAGCGCAGTTTAACAGAAAAGGACGGAGTATTTAGCGAACGTGAAACAGATGTTCCATTCACAGCGAAACACAAAAATAAATGTCGGCAAAAATCACGCGAAATGCGAGTCTCCGGCGGAACACCGCGTTTTTATTTCTCATTAAAGTCCTTTATCGGCGAATGGTAGATGCGAGGGAGTAACAAAAAATGACGATTGCCTTTGCAGATGTCGCGATTGGGACGGACCACAAGGAACGCTCGATAATAAAAACGGCAATGAACATTAAAAAAAGGAACGCGAAATCGTCCGATGACTCTCATTTATTCCANAGACAAAGCCTGCAGTATACATTCGGCATTCGTCGAGGCGCCTACCGTTCAAAATTCGAGATTCCAACACTTTCCGAAACTTTGGAAAAATAAAATCCTTCCTTTTCGAAGAGTGACAAACTTGTATTCATAAAAGAATCATTATTTAACTTCAAACGAATATCTTTTTAAAAAACAACTGCCAGTTTCTATGATTATAGATAACTCATATTCAAAGTACAAGTTTAAATACATTTATTTTTGTTTTCTTTATCAATATTTTCGGATTACTTTTGTATTACGCATTTAAAAAGCCCTCGCTGTCTTTTCGTTTCTATAATATAAGCTGGGCCCTCATTTTTCGCGTAATCATTTTGCATCGAACCACCACAGACCATCACACACATCGAGTTTCACTGTACGTAAATGATAAATCATTAATTGCATTCATAAACAAACTTTTCGAAGCCAAACTTCGTTATTTTCGGAATTAAAGATATAAAAAAACGAGATCCACGTAAAAAAAGTCACTCGCACTCTCTACCGTCGAATTCTTCCGAATTACGCCAAACTCCGAACATCATTCGTGACAATCGCCGAAGAATGACAACCCTCGGCTAAATGTAAAAGAGCGCAGTTTAACAGAAAAGGACGGAGTATTTAGCGAACGTGAAACAGATGTTCCATTCACAGCGAAACACAAAAATAAATGTCGGCAAAAATCACGCGAAATGCGAGTCTCCGGCGGAACACCGCGTTTTTATTTCTCATTAAAGTCCTTTATCGGCGAATGGTAGATGCGAGGGAGTAACAAAAAATGACGATTGCCTTTGCAGATGTCGCGATTGGGACGGACCACAAGGAACGCTCGATAATAAAAACGGCAATGAACATTAAAAAAAGGAACGCGAAATCGTCCGATGACTCTCATTTATTCCAATCCCTCAGAATGAAAAGAGAAATCAATAGCGCGCATTATTGGCGGAACAAGGATCGTTAATAGAGGCACAAAAACAACTGCTTATTCAACGGATATCGCATTAGGTAACATTTTGGCGAATACGGGGAAATATGGAATAAAGCCGAGGCAAGAAGGACACACAGCAAATGGATAATTAATGGCTTAAAAAATACCACGATTAGGGGGAAAAGAAATGCGCATAATATGAATGTGGATTGAGAGCGAAGAGTACAAACTTTGATGTGAAATTCATCAAAAGAGGACAGAAAATACCAGGTTGTTCAATAAGTTTTGTCGTTTTATAAGAGATGGCGCTGTTAGGTTCGTTATATATTCGTCTAAAGATGGTGCTACTTATTTATGAGCACGTGTGTACTACACACGTGCTCATAAAAAGTGCTGAGTCATGATTATACTACACGCTGTGTAATTCCATGTAGATCTGTAGACTCAATCGTATACTTACAGCTGTTCAAAGTCGACGTGCCACAGTCTTTTTTACGATGGAAAAAATTGAATATCGTGCAGTGATAAAATCCTTATTTTTGGAAGGTGCGGCACCAAAACAAATTCATGAACGATTGTTAAAAGTGTAGGACTCTTCACCTTCAACTTGAACAGTAGAAAGGTGGTTTTCTTTTATCTATGTTTGAATTATTCTCGAGATATTTTTTACATTGGATTTAGTAAATTGTAGGTCGTGCGATACCCAGTTAGCCCCTTTTGTTCACGACTTAGTTAAAGCAGCTGATAAGGGTTTTGTACAGATGCCGTATTTCTTGATTTTAGAAAAGCTTTTGATAGAGTATCACATGTAAAAATAATTCATAAATTGATGGCTTACGGGATTAACCAACAAGTCGTTAAATGGATAAAATCATTTCTAGGGAACAGATTTCAGCGAGTTGCGTTGGATGGAGTTTTATCTGATGAAATTTGCGTCACTTCCGGGGTTCCGCAGGGTAGTGTATTAGGCCCGATTCTGTTCCTAATATATATTAACGATATAGTAGATAATGTTAGATGTAAGGTTAGGTTATTCGCTGATGATACTGTTATTTATAGAGAGATTGTAAGTCCAGATGACATCTGTTGTTTACAGAACGATCTGGACCTTATTGCAGGTTGGTGCAGAGATTGGCAGTTAGACTTGAATGTAAAGAAGTGCGTAGCTATGAATTTTACGCGTTCCACTAATGTTACCCGCGTTCCCTATAATATTTCAGGTTATCCGTTGCAGTTCGTGAGGCATCATAAATACCTAGGTATTACGCTCAGTAGTAGTTTTTCCTTCAAAGAGCATATTCGAAACGTGGTAGGTAAAGCGAATAGGATGCAAAGTTTAGCCAGCAGAATTTTAAGGGGATGCTCATGGAGGGTAAAAGAAACAGCGTACTTTTCCCTGATTCGACCTCTCCTTGAGTACTGCTGCGCGATTTGGGATCCCCACGAAGTAGGATTAACTTCCAGCCTTGAGATGGTTCAACGTAGGGCAGCTAGGTTTGTTAAGGGTGACTTCAGATTTGACAGCAGTGTTTCAGCTATGATAGAATCTCTCGGATGGAGTTCGCTTAGTGATAGAAGATTAGATTACCGTAGGAAGCTTTTTAATAAATTTCTCACTACGGATCTCAGGGAGGAGGTTGTTGATATTGCCATCCCAGTTAGTACCGAACGTGATCTTCGGGTCAAAACGAAGAAGCGTTACAGGGAGATAGTTGCCAGGACGGTTAGTTACTTTTGGTCATTCTTTCCGCGATGTATTAGAGAAGCGAACAGCAGTGCAGGTTAGATAGGTATATCGGTGTTTTACACACCCTGCCATGCGCTCTAGCGGTTCAAATATAAATGTAAATGTACAAATATTTAAGTTAATTTTAGTTATTAATGTAATGTTATTAGTTATGCCATGTAATATCCACGGAGGTTAGGTGGAAGAGATGCAACTTTGGCCTAACCTCGCCGAAAGAATAAATAATAATAATAATAAAGTATATCAACACCAGTAATCGTAGCAAATATACAGGATATGGTTATGGAAGATCGTCAATTAACTGAAAGAGATTTAGTAGAAGCACTAGGCATCTCTTTAGAGAGCGTGAGCAATATTTTGGCTGCAGTTTTTGGTTTGAGAATGTAAGAGAAACCTCGAAAGTTCGGATCTATATCAATATTTCACGACTAAAATAAGAATCTATGATCATTTTCCTTTCTTGTGGCACTCATCACAGTTTCGTAGGACTATTGTTTTTAATTTAATTTTGCAAAAGAAACAACTTCTGCAGGTAAAGAAAACCTATTTTATGTGCATTTCATATGGAAAAGTATATAAACCGATTATCCTCGTGTATTTATATGAGGGAACTAAGGAAATAAATGTTCAACGATTACTTTGATCGTCAAAGGGATGGGTTGTTTATTTCCGAAAAATTTTACGAATTTACGTCTATCTTGTTAAAGTTTTCGCAATTTCGAATTTATATGAATGATTCACGACTAAAATAAGATTCTATGATCATTTTCATTTCTTGTGACACTTGTCTCAATTTCGTAGGACCATTGTTTCTAATTTAATTTTGTAAGAGAAACAACTTCTGCAGGTAAAGAGAACCTATTCTAGGTACATACATTTATCGTGGAAAAGTATGCTATCTGATTATGTCCGTGCATTTGTAAGGGATAACTGACTAAATTAATACTCAACAATTGACATGATCGTAAAAGGGTTGGGATGTTTATTTATCAAAATATTACGATTTTTCTGTGATTACATTCCGAAATTGTATGAACAATTCATAAATAAAATAAGATTTTATGATCTTATTCCTTTCTTGTGACACTTGTCTCAATTTCGTAGGACCATTGTTTCTAATTTAATTTTGCAAAAGAAACGACCTCTGCAAGTCATGAAAATGTTATTTACGTACATCTCTTATGGAAACGTATTTTGTGCTCCTGGGTTTGAACCCAGGCCTTTACAAAGATGAAAATAGTTTTCCTGAGGGTTTCAGCACCGTAGAAACACAGTGCAGTTTGTTTCAGATCTCTAAGTCAAGCCGTTTCTGAGATAAATAGAGGGACGGACGGACAGACATTTGCTATATATGTATATATATGATACATACATTCTACTTTCCAATAAAATCATTACTCAGCCTTTCCCCATTAAATGTTTTCCTTCATTTTATCATTCGAACAATGTTAATCTATTCGATATTTTCAATCGGAAAAACGTGATTTATTAGTCATATTTGGAATAATGTCTAAATAATTTAAACTGATCGAGATTCGAGATTGTATTACATCGATTTCAAATGTTCTTTGTCACAGCAATCACTTTACACTGCTTCTTATAAAGCAGAGTACAGTAGTTGTAAAACATACCGTTGAGGTTTTAAAAGAAAGGCGCCAATGTGTGGAGGCGACAAAAATCCATTCCTCAATTCGGATAACTGAGGAAAGTGTTGTCGACCGCGCAAATGCTGTGGAAAAGAACCTCATCTCTCGGATGAAAGCCCCCGATGAATTGATTTACGGGCCAGGAATTAAAAAAACAAATAGAATTCCTGCTTCCTCTCCTGGTCTAAATCAAAAGAAAATTGGTGTCCAACTGCTGTGAGTTTATTTGCCATTCGGGGGTTTGTATGTATGGGGGAAAATGTACGCTAAACCTTTTTCAGAAAATCCACAGATGAAACCATGAGAACCTGAGCTCCATCCTGGGTACGAAGAGTTCGTACCAAATATTTCTCAAGTTGTGGACTTCACCGCAATAACTTAAAGTGGGGATACTTTAAAAGTAATTTAATTCAGTGGAATATTGGGGTTCAAAGTACGTGCAATCAAAGGGCCAAATTATTTTACCATTAGTTTCTTACTGAGCACTTTCTGCAAATAAGTTATGACACGCAAAATGAACGAACAAGAATTCGCTTAATTGAGTAAAAAGAGATCCGTAGAAACATCCTCATAGCAGCATATTGTCTAATTAGAAAAGCACAGAATTAATCCGCCATCGAGAGCCAAAATAGAAACGTAAACATTAAGAACATTAGGAACCAGTAATTATAATGGTTCATAAAGTGAAGAAATGAATGCTAAACCATCACACATATGGAACATGAACTATAATTTTCACGCTATCGAAACATATCGGGCCCTGAAGAGGACTTAAGACCAATTTAAGTATACATTGGACCTGAGAGAAATCCTGCAACTTAAAGGCTCCGGGATCACGGAAATGAGTCAGCATCGAAGCGAAGCGACCACGGAATGAATCTTCTGACGGATAATCGAACCAAAACTAAAACATCGAAATTCTCGAGTCGAATGCCGATATAACTTCCGTTCCCAACGATATCATTTTGTGAAATGCACTGTTCAAAGTGTTGAGGAAATCAAAAAGGAATAAAGGAACTTCGAAATGCTCTTTTCCACAAAATATTTCCTTAAATAAAAAAAACGACCGATTTTGACGACTGGTTCACCTCATTGGGTCGTCTTGCAGATAAATAAATGTCTCATATTTCACTAACCTATACTTTGATCACTAACTTCACAATATCACGAGTTTATTTTCTAAAATTAAATGTGACGTAATTGAAACATGACAAAACAAAGCACTCTCAGAAGTGTTCAATGGCGAAGCAACCGATTTCGGCTGACGGAGCGAAAGAAGAGAAATTTGCTTTTAGAGCGATAACCGGAAGAGAAAATTGACATTCGATTGTATGACTGAAAGAGACTAATTGTTACGTTACATGTGGATGTCAGACATCCATAGGGATAGAACGGAAATGACGATTGAGTTAACTAATAATATACAAACTCCTAAAAAACCACCAACAATGAATAATTGTTGGTGGTTATTGGAGTTTTCACATTATTAATCCATATGGATATGTGGACATCCGAATTAATTCAACATCGAAGGAGCTATTCTATCGAAAGGAATTCTCCGGATACAGTGAAATAGACCGAATAACTAAACTTGGTTTATTTGAAGAAGTAGCATCCCAGAGGATCGGACGTAAACTTATCTTCGAGGAAAACGCATTGGAAGATGACATTTCTTTCGTTAAAATCAAATCGGTCGAGTGCGTTTTTACAACAAGGGAAGAGCGTTTGAACAGAGAAAAGAAAGCAGACAGCTTTCTCACGGATGAAGTTCAACGAGTTACTCCTTCCAGGCAATTAACAAAATGGCTTCGAAGAAAATTGGTTTTCACCTCCAATGAACATACTCTACCAATGCGCAAGGGTACAATAGTTACGAAATCTAGATTGAATCTTTGAACGATTTTATGATCGTTTTCTCACTTCTTAAATGCTTCAATCTTCCGTAAGTGCTTTCTCAGAATTTATCTTGAATTTCGAGGGTGGATAATGAGGTCTCTGCGAAGAATCAAATAAATATAATGAAAATTGCCACTTAGTCCAGAACCGCGATAACGAGAATACCGTACTCCTTTCAGAGAAAATCGGAAATGCAAAGATAGATTCCACTCCTCGAAGTATCGTCAAAGTGCATTGACAGCTAAGGCATTGGAGGCACCATAGTTAATGGTCAATCTTCAGAAAAGGCGAACGCGCAACCCACTTGGCTAACAACATCATTACTACCCAAGTTGCAGACACAGTGGATTGATTGGGAAATTGGAAATCTTCCACCACTACAGATGACAAGAAAGTTTACAGCGATATTCTAGTATCCAAATATGTCCGTTAATGTTTAGAGAAATGCATCAAAGTATTATAGCTGACATCAAATTTCAATCAGTAGCTCATGAGCCTATTATCCTTTACAGCGCAATTATTCCTTCAGTCTTATTTCAATGACAATAATAACGACACATTTTGGTAATAAAATTACAGGTTCCTGCTGAACATAAGATACGAACTTAATACTTTTTACACAATTTAGGAAAATTCGAAACATTGCGTAACACTGACTTTGGTTTCTAAATATACCGCGATTACTCTAAGTAGGGGAGGATTTTTTCATTTCTGAGCCCGGACTTGAGTGGCGTTTTACATCAAAATAGTTCAACAAAACACGGCTAGCAACAACTTTTATCTCATATTAATACCAGGTAGAATATTTCCCATTTTAGTTTTAATTAAAGTGGAACCAATACGGTTAAGCAAGATTGTTTAAAGAAAATTGAATACATATATACATAACATTATCACATAATATGTACATAACAAACAAATACTTCAAGAGGAACCCAACAGCACGAGGACGTGGAGAGGTCCTAATGGAGTGAAAAATGAAATAGACTACTTATTGGACAGACTACTTGTGCGTAACAAGACAACGAGAAGCACAGTATTGAGGGAGAATTGGAAGGCACTTGCGGACGCCTACATCCGGTGTCGCACTGAAAACTGATGACGATGTTTCGTGTTTCTGAAATGTATCATACTTTCAGGTTGTTTCCGGTTCTTCATTCGTTTCGCACATTATCATATATTATATATAAATCGCGCAAAGGGAGCCAATTGTACGTTATATTTGCGAAACTGTGCAAATGCATCAGATTAAGTGTGGTTTTGGCCGAACTTTCTCCTTCGGCCGCTAATGCGGTCATTTGCCGATCGTTCGTAATTATTAAAATGTATTCACGTGGGGGCTACTCACTGCTATAGCCGGGCACTGCCAAGAGGTGATGCTCACCTGGAAAAAGAAAAAAGAAGACGAGTGAACATATGGCTTTGAGAGGTCGATCGGTGATTGACTCAGAGCAGACAACATTAATAAGTAACTCTTATAAAATATTACTTTTACTTTCGAATATCGAGATACAGATGCGAGTTAATTCAGAGAAATGGATGCGACGGCAAATCATTACAGGTACTCCTCCTTTCCGCGAAGAATACGCGATAACAATAAGTTAAAGAGGTAATTCGAACGCTCTGTGTTTACATCCCCTGCCATACGTGGAGAGGCGGCTTGCAGGGTATTTATGTAGATGTAAATAAACAAATAAATATATCTATGATGGAAGCAGAGCAGAGTAATCGAGCAATTTGAATGAAAAACTAGGTGGCGATTATTCTTTTTAGGACATGAATTTCACATTAATGTACATAGTATGTACAAATAATGTAATAGTATGTACTACATACGTAGTACAGTTGGATAGGAATGGTTCAGACTGAGAACTCTTGGTCGTGGAACTCTATTGCAGAAGATCCTGGTTTGGACTAGTACGAACGTATGTTTGTAAGAGAACAATGCACAATGAACCAGAGGGTGCAATATCTTAAAAACGTAATCGTTTTTATAATTCATAGATGGCGACATTTGCAACGACGGCGATTAGCTTCGCGATCTGTACAATAAGAAAAATAATCAATTTCGAAAAATTCTGAATAGGGTGGAAATGCAATTGACATAAATAATGTCAAAAGAACGGAAAGAACAAAGCTGTTGAAAGTTCAATACTTTCGTTTGTATTATTGTGATTACGTCTAATTACGCGCAAAATTTACAATAATTACATTTTAATTTACGCCTCGGATCTGAAGAGCAATTAAAAAACCCAAAATTGTTCGGTTAATCGATGCTCGGGTACGAACAACTCGCGAACATCAAAGGAATTATGTTCGTTAACCAATCGCTATTTTCTTATTATGAATCTGGTATTACGAACTGCTTCACGAAAATATTCCCTGAGAAATTTGAATGCAATCGAGGAATTGATAGTCAAATCACGAAATTAGTTGGTTTTACTATTCGTGTAGGTACAGTGACAATTATTATTTGATTAGTTGATACATTCATACACACAAGTTTTGCAAACGCATTTATCTAACGTGAAACATAGACGCATTATATATTCGTACAAATTACCCATTATTAACTTAATTCAATAGTTTACCGAACAGCTAAAAACACCCACGAAAAATGAGATAAATGCGAGTGGAATGGATAATCCCCAAGAAATTTCGAAATCGGGGCGAATTCTAATCCCTTTGAAAGACTTATTCCAAAGGTTTCTTTTATGTATCAGTTGAGCGGTCAATTGTCATAAGAATTCCCTTACCGCATAAAATGAGGTTGTCTTCAAATTTAAATAAGAAATCTTTGCAGTGACCAAATCAACTGACAGTTTACTCTTGGGAAATTGCTCCCTTCGACCGCTTATTACGTTAATTCAACGCAATTACCGAATCGTGTATTTGTCCTCATTTGGTTTAACACTATTATTCGTTCGTGCATACAATTTCTAGCGGATTATTCGAACATCGCTTCGTCATGTGACTCGCAGAGGCAAAAAAGGTTTCAACATTATATCTATCTTTTACTGCTTCCTATTAAAAATAGCAATGATAAACTTCACTAAGCTTGAAAAAATAAAGTTGGATCGAATTATGAATGTATTTCATCCCGGTTTTCGATTAAAATAAATAAATAAATAACGTCTTTATTTTGGGCGAAATTGAGACTTTAAAGTCTCCTCTTCCATTTAACCCATCCTCTCCTCGAAGTATCGTCAAAGTGCATTGACAGCTAAGGCATTGGAGGCACCATAGTTAATGGTCAATCTTCAGAAAAGGCGAACGCGCAACCCACTTGGCTAACAACATCATTACTACCCAAGTTGCAGACACAGTGGATNTATCAAAGAGTTAAATAGAAACTCCAAAGTTCTTTTTCAGTTTAAAAGTGCAAATTAAAATTTTAGAGAAAAATTTACCTGAATAAAACTATATATACATGTTCACGTTCAGAATTCATTTTTGTTAGTTACAAGTCGCAGTTACAAATTCGTAAGATGAAACTCCTCTATTTCCATTTTAGTCAATTGAGTCTATAGAAAACAGAATATAGAAAAAGAAGAAATAGCGGTTCCCGATATTACAGATCCGGTTCGATCTCCTGATCGATCGAAAGACCAATTTATTTAAAAATTCTAATTATTTTGTTAGGCATTTTTATGCCTTCGAAAATTCTGGTGTAAATTTCGGAGATTTTTACCCTAAACTTAAATATGAAACGTAATTATTAAAAAAGATCCATCTCTCTCTATCTCCCTCTCTATTTGCGAATAACTTGGCAGTATAATTCCAGATGTAATTTCGCAGCATTTTAAAGCTGACCTATGAAAGTTATGTAAAAGACTACCGCACCTCCATTCTCTCTGTGCTAGATGTAACCTCGACGCCGGTCCTCAATGCCCGTTTAAATAACCGAACGAGAAATAAAATCGCCAATTGATCCCATGTAGCGATGCTAAACGACACAGCTAAGCCTCGTTTATGAAATATTTTTAAGCGCGGATTGATTTAGCCTCGGCTGGTTTAGAAGTGGGAAACTCAATTATGTGAAGCAATAATTATCGCCCAAGGGAAGAGATCGTTAAATCCCACGCCAATCGATTATTAATCTGCGATATACCGTGGAAAACAATCACAGAGGTCGCGAACAATGGGAAGGCGATGCAAACTGAGAGTGAGTTTTCGAAAGGGGAAATTCCGATCAAAGGGAATCCATTTCGTCAACTAAAAAAGCGGAGGAATTGTACAAAAAGAGAATTCGCCCATTTTGGAAAACGCGTAAACATAAGAATCGATGCAATTAGGCTCATTCGGAATTTGTGGACTCAATGTTAAAGCTCGAGGACTTTCGTCACTATACTTATCATTAATTCCTCCTCAGCTTTCCATCGGTAATGTGTAGTTCTTCGCCAACATTCCCATTATTTTTAAAATTAAATTTGAACCTTACGTTTAAATTCAGTAAGCTCTGACCAAATGTTTGACTGCAAAGAATTGCAATGCGTAATTTTCACTCAAACGAATGAACTTAAACGTGCAACCGACGTTCTCGTCTCCCACGACTGTCCATCGACAGTTCTCTAACTCATCCTTCTCCTTACATAGTGAAGAACTTTCTGCAGCGGAAATCTGTACTTTCACGTCAGTGTTTATTTACTTCTGTTAATCTACACACCAAGATAGGATGACAAAAACGACCATTAATTCAATTTTGCATCAAATGTGATCAAATGCTAAGAAAGACTCAGCAGAATGAGAAGTGATAACGATTACCCTACAAGAAATTCACAAGTATTCCATAACGAGACATCATTTAACTAGTAAAGCCACCGTCAAGCATAACGGAACTTTAAAAATACTAATTTCGTACGAACATTTCTTGTAGAAAATATAAGAACTGGTTATCCCCGTGTATTTATATGGGACATCTCATGAAATCAATGTACAATCGGTCGTTTATTTAAAAAAAATATTATGAATTTTGCGTGTGTTTTATCAAAATTCCCGGAATTTCGAATTTATATGAATGATTCACGACAAAATAAGTTTTTATGATCATTTTCCTTTCTTTAGATACTTGTGTCAATTTCGTAAGACCATTTCTTCTCATTTCATTCTGTAAAAGAAACAATCTCTGCATGTAACGAAAACCTACTTAATGGACATTACTTATGGAAAAGTATACTAACTGATTATCCCCGTGCACTAATATGGCATAATTCATGAAATCAACGTTCAACAAAGGCCTTAGTCGTCAAAGGGATGTGTAATTTATTTTCCAAAAATTTACGAATTTTCCGTCTATTTTATCAAAGTCCTAGCAATTTCGGATTTATATGAATGTTTCTTGACTAAAATAAGATTTTATGAACATTTTCCTCTCTTTTGGCACTTGTCTGATCTTCGTAGGACCATTGTTTCTAATTTAATTTTGTAAAAGAAACGACCTCTGCAAGTCATGAAAACGTAATTTACGTACATCTTTTATGGAAACGTATTTTGTGCTCCTGGGTTCGAACCCATGCCTTTACAGAGATGCAAAAAGTTTTCCTAGGGGTTTCAGCATCGTAGAAACAAAATGCAGTTTGTTTCAGACCTCTAAGTCAAGCCGATTCTGAGATAAATACAGACGGACAGACGGACGGACGGACAGACATTTCCCTTTTATATATATGATGATTTATACGAAAAATCTACAGCTATTTCTAGAATGCGAGAAAAATAATTTTATAAATGAGCGTATATATAGTGTAACTTATTTTGGGGAAAGCATTGGAAATTAGAGCATTAAAATATCAGGTGAAGGATACAAATTGTTTCAATACATGAATCTGCTTCAAGTAGTGAAAATATAGCAGCAATTTCACTGTCTCTGTTTCAGGCTTCAGCTAATGTATATTCGATATTTACATTATCAGATTTCTTTCTTAGTTTCATACATTTCTACGACTCCTCCTTCAGACATATTTCAACGGATTTAGTATAGCGACGGTCGTATCTGCGGAGTCCCAATTTCAATCTTTTTACTCGCAGTAGAATTTTGGTCGAAATCTTTTTTTAATCTTAACGCGGTTCTCAAAATCGCCGTGTAGCGAGTTATGGCGCTACTTCTCCCTCGCCAGTGTTCGTAATTTGCGATGCACTCCTTTTCCACTAGAGAATTCCGTGCCATGAATTATTAAACCGGAAACAAAATAGAAAAGGACAGCGTTTGACTGCGCCATAGGTCCTATTTGTTCTGATATTATTGTGGCCGTAATTTCCCCGTCCTGAATGTTATTCCAAGCGCTTCTCGTCCGCGCTACTCAACCTTTTTTTACCTCTCCCAGATGAAGGATGCGTAAACAAAATGCATTTGCGGAGAAAGCAAACCAATTTCTGGAGTTGAGATAAAAATCTTTTGTTCATGGCGTAACGGAGAAAAGTTGAGAATTTCTGCGTCGTCCATGATGGGTGCTTCATTATTTTCGCTCTTCAATTATTTTCGCTCTTCAATTATTTTCCCTCTAAATCGGTCAGCGCTTCATTTTTCGGTCTTCTCCAGAATGCGTTTGGAATTTAAATACTACGCGATCTGGAAGAGAATATTTTTACCTCAGCAGCAGATATTGGCGCTAATTCAAGAAAAGAACAACGAGTGCACATTTGATCGCCGCCATTTCGACTTCAATCAGAATTTCTGATTTTACCGCGTATACATATTCGTTTCGGCTGAGACACATTCGAATTCTAACAACCACGTCAAGTGGTGCAGACAGAAGTGCCGCTTGAGATTCAGACACTGAGAAACGGATTAAGGCAAATAGAGTTGATAGAGAAACACTCAAACAAATGCAGTTGCGGAAATTTCAATCAATTATCTAACACAGTCCCTTTCTTCCAGCAAATAGTATTAGTATTCTCTCCTCATGTTATGACTAATTATTAAAACACTCTTCTAATAAGCTAGAGAGCTGTAGATAGGCTAGAGCCTTTTTGAGACTTCAAAACACTAATCCGTGCATTAAATCATTTTCTTTCCAAATATCGTTCACGGTGTAAAGTGGAAATGAAATGGAGACTACTCCATCAATTGAAATAATTTGTAAATGCGTGACCTTTTGGGAAGCAAAAGAGATACAATTTGGTATTCTATGCTAAATTTGTATTGCTTCATATAACCGCGACGTAAAATGTGAACAATGAATGTAGGCAACTCAAACGCGGCTTTCATATGCGGCCTATGCGGTCAAAGGTGGCCTTTTAATTAATGTATTTTTACAATCGCGGGATATGGTGGGCTAAATTCTGCCCGCGGGCCTCATTCGCACCCTTTAGTTAATATTTACTCGGCGAAGGAAGTCGATTTGAACTTATATCACTTATAACTTGCAACTCGCTCGCTGCCATTTCGATAACTGGCTTCATAACTTGGAAATTCCTTTAACACGAGCAGTTTTATTCAGGGATGAAATCAAATGAAATATCATCAAAAACTCACTTCAAAAGTATAATTACTTGTTTGGACCGTTCTGAGGAGAGAAACCGACTTTTGACAGTTTAATTAAAACGGAGCAACCATCAGAATGAGAAATATACTGTTCGACGCCTTCGTTTGGATTAAAATGGATTAAAAATACACAAAAATTTCGGAATTACAATTGAAAATATTCTGACCAAATAAGCAACGCTGAATCTTCTGGAACACGATCTAAGCCATCTGCTGGATTTTACTATTTGATTTTCGAAAGTTCACAATGAGTGGATTTCCCGGACCGAATCATTGACACATCTCCATTTCCCACCATTACGTAAAACACTCCCTGTGTTTAACATTGATCCTCAAACCCAAATCAATAGAAGCTTGATCACAAAGGGCAGAAGTGTAAACAGAATCACCGCATTATTCGAAAGGATTACCTGGCAAATTAAGGAATTTTTTTTCCAGGGTTCACTACGAGGTTCACCGACAGAACGCTCGATGATGTTCATCTACCAGAATATTAAAAGGTCATTAGATGGGGAAATAACTGGAGTAACTGTAAATAAAGAATTATAGGATGGGTTTGATCTGATTGTGGATTGACGCATTTGAAGATTGTAAAGTATTGGTTTGAGTTAGAGATTACGAGGGTCGTTCAATAAGTCCTTAGAAGATCCATGAGATGGCGCTCGTAGAATCATTAATGGTTTGTTATTAGTAAGCATCATTAACCACCAGATAGCTGTTAAAGTCTCAGTTATATCCATCCATGGCTGCATTTTTATAGCCCATTGAAGCAAAAACCATTTGCTTATTTAGAAAATGATATCAAGTGAGTTTCGACCTGTGATTAAACACTTATATTTAAAAGGCTTAACACCAAAAGGGATCAAAGCTGAATTGGATGAAGTTCATGACACAGCTGCTCTTTGTTTGCAACTGTTTACAATCAGGTAAATGAGTTTAAACGTGGCCGTACATCCACAAAAGATGAACATCGTTCGGGATGTCCAGTGGAAGTGACGAAATGATTGACAAAATCCATGATAAGGTTTTGATTGATCGACGAATCAAAACTCGCGAAATAGTTGAGGCAACAGGCTTATCGCAAGGTACAGTGTTTTCAGTTTTGCAAGAAAAGGTGAGTGTGAAAAAAATCTCGGAAGGATGGGTACCGCGTTTACTCTCAGAGGAGAATAGACGCATTCGTGTGGTCGACTCTGAGGCTATTTTGGCGCTTTTCCGTCGCCATTCTGACGAGTTTCTGCGTCGATACTTAACCGTGAACGAAACATGGATACACTATTACACTCCAGAGGCAAAACAACAGAAAAAGCAGTGGGTTTTTGAGCGCAAACGGGCTTCAAAGAAGGCGAAGACGGTGAAATCGGCCGGTAAGGTGATGGCCACGGTTTCATTTATTGAGATGCACGAGGAATCATCTAAACCAATTACTTGGAAAAGGTCAACCGATAACTGGGGAGACTAATGCGTCGTTACGGTGCCAGTTGAGTGAAGAAATGAAGAAAAAACGTCCTCATTTGAAAAAGAAAAAGATTCTCTTCCGTCAAGATATAGCACGGGTGCACACCTGCACAGTTTGCCAAAGTTAAGGAATTGAAGTTCGAATTCTTAAACATCCACTGTGTTCTCCGGATTTGGCCTCCAGTGACCAGTTACAGTGGAAGAAACAACAGCTCACGTCGAACGAGCAGGACATCGCCCAAACAGATGCCTATTTTGAGGACCTTCCGATCCTACTTTCTGGACGGCTTAAAAAAGTTGGAGAAGCGTTTGGAAAAGTGTATAGAGTTACAAGGAGATTATATTGAAAAATAAAAAAATAATCTACACAAAATAATTTCTTTTCCTCTCTATTTCTAAGGTCTTATTTAACGAAGCTAGTAGAACGAGACTTCAGAAAAAAATTAACATCGTAACAAAATAACATTGAAAATTGTGCCTTGAAATTAGGAAAGTTCTCATCTTATAAAACTTTTTCAGTTACTTCCTATTGTACTAATATTTTTAGCCAGGAAAATAATTATCAACCACTTTGCCCTTCGCCCGTTAGATCTCCCAAAATTGCACAAGAGAACGTTCTGGTTTGATAGCATACTTTGTTATAGCATCCACCCAGGAAGTGGAATATTCCAGATTCGAATCCTAATCTTTTCAGTCTTCTTTCATTTTCGATTTCCTTTGGGATATCAATGTAAGCAAAGAACGAATGATAGCGACGATTTTTGAGGCAAGTTTATCAACAAGTAAAAATAAAAAATAATTTTAGAATTCCAAGGAAGTCTTCAGGGACACGGCATGGTAGTACAGTGGTTTGAATACCTGCCCTGAAAGTGGGAAACCTGGGTTCGAGTCCCAGTCATGTCGCTATTTTTCACACTTGTTATTCCTTTTCTTCAGGGACTGATGTAGAAACTAGACAACGGGAGAAGAGGTTATTGTAGATCATTCCCAAGCATATTCATCTTAAGGTATTCATCCACTGCCTTAATTCTCCCGAATAAACCATTAAGACGTCAATAAGTGGAGGTAAGTGCAATCGGAAAAATTCTTTTCTGCCAATTTTCAGGGAAAGCTTCGCGTCATAATCTGGGAAATTACAGCACGCCTGCTTTGAGTGACACGAGACGGAATATTTTGGCTCACTCTGAAGGGATTTTCTTTTTTATGTAACAAAAATTCGTTTAGTTTATTCATTAGTAATGATAATTAAAGATTATTTACGTCAATTACAAAATGTTCATCCCACCGTGACATAATAAAATAGATGATATCAGCAGCTCACCGTATTGCATGCTACAACATTTGCAAAAAAAATGTTGTCAAATGTGCCACTCTTGCTATAAAAGAATCGCCATTCTATGCGCTGGGCATCATGACGTGGCTGTCACAATACGCTTCTTCACACTGACAAAAAAAACTGCACAAAAAACACCGAGGAAACGAGCATGGCCAACAGGTAATATTTCCTCAATATACTAATAAGTATCGGAAAATTTATTCGTCCATACACTGAAGCGGGAATTTTCGACAAGACACTGAAAAGAACGAAATGACGGACACTAGAAATGTATACCTCCGAAGGTCCCCAGGGTAACAAAATAGATCGCAGTTGAAAAATGAACAAGGAATCCAGAGGCGTTTATTGGAGACAAATCGGTGGAATGAATAAAAATACCAGGAGGGGGCACTCGTGACCCACTCGGTGAATTACGGGTCAACGGATTAATGAGGAAGTAAGGCGTCCACCTGAACACGATGAGAGTCCCGGATTAAGAGACGATCAATCTTCTCCTTGCGGCCTCTTCTCGCCGTTGCAATTTCGTCTCCTATTTATTGACCAGAACGCCCAAGGGAAGGACTTACTTTAGAACGAAAGCCTGGAATTTAGTAAGACTAGGGGGTTCCCATTCAATATGTTTTCAAGATGTTTAGAATAAAGTCGGGACAACTCGAGGACTCTATAAATATCCTTTAATCGGAAAACCAATTTCATTCCGAATAACTTTTAATGCAATGCACAGTCAAAGGCGATTCCTGCATTTCTTACCCTTACATTACCTTGGACATCTCGTCCTCATCAACAGATTTTTCAGAAATAAGATACTTCAATTTGTAATTTCGAACCACTTATGGTTTTGGCAAATCTAAATAACTGATAAACTCACGCCGAAACCAGTGATCGGTCCAAAATAAAACTGTGTCGAATAGAGATATCTTTCCTTTATTCAGAGTGTCTAAATTTGGTGAAATATAAACATGCTAGTAAGCAGCCCCGTCAAGCATGACGCAGTTTAATTAACTTTTAAAATATAACTGTTATCGTATACATCTATCCCTCTTATGCATGACGCTGCCATTTGTACGTCTATATTAGTTCCAACTATTAATTCTAAACGGACCTACAAGGACCCCAGTGCATTTTAATTAAACAATGCATGGGCTCGAATTCAACAATCGCTTTGGCCGCCATTGGAATGAGTCCTTTACTACTGAGAAATTCAACAGTTTCCCTATATTTTATCAAAATTCTCGCAATTTCAACTTAATATCGATGTTTCACGACCAAAATTAAAAATTAAAATCAGTTGCTGTTCACAGTGGTGTCGATTTCGAATTACTATCATTTCCAATTTAATTTTGCAAAAGATACAGTCTGCAAGACATGAAAACGAACTTTACATCCATTTCTTACGGAAACATACAATGGGCTCCTGGGTTCGAGCCTGAGCCTCCTGAGAGATTTAAATAGTTTTCCTGGGCCTTTCAGCCTCGTAAAAACATAACGCAGTTTGTTTCACACTTCTAAATCAAGCCGTTTCTGAGATAGAGGGACAGACAGACGGACAGATATTTTGCTTTATACACACACCAGCTCTCNAATTACTTTGCACTTTTTGCACATGTGAATATTTAACTAAATATGTGAAAAGTTTCCTCAAAATGCATGTCTAAATTTTTACGATGAAATATTTATTAATCTAAGCATAAGCGATACAATAAATTCCATGGAGTGAGCGAAGAAAATATAGAATAAACGAACAAAACTTTTGAGGAAAATTAGAAAACGCCCCCGTCAAGGATGACGGAACTAAGCTTATTTTTAATATATCTGTTACTGTATACAGCTGGTCCTCGTTTACCTAAAAATATTTATTAATCTAAGCTAGAACACAATACTTGGAAAAAGTAAATGTGAATGCAGATCAATGTTACCACGAACAAAACTTTTGAGGAAAATGAGGAAAACGCCGACACGAATGCCGCACTTATACCTCAGCAGCTTACATATTAGCAAAGGTTGACAAGCCGAGGATTAACGTAAGATTTATTCCTCTATTTTGCTCACAAATGAACAGTATTCCATTCACGAATGAATACTGTAGCTTCATGAACTTAATTCATACAGAAGAGTGCATTTTTCTCTTCCTTAATCTTCTCCATGTCAGGCGAAAGACCCAAAAACCTCATAAGTAAGTCCTCCATTTCTTGCATAAACAGACCGGGCGGTGGAGACAATAATTTAGTCTAAAAACAAGCGGTGCAATTTTGAATGGATGCCATAGAAAGCTTTGCGAGGATGCGTCGTTATCATTCCGAACGAACCGCATTTCAAAGGCCCTAAACAAGGCCATTCTAGCTACGTACGCAACCGGAAACAAAGCGTAAAAAAGACAAAAGACGAACGAATTCCGCACCGATAAAAAGTGCATTCTCTCGTTGAAAACGATGGCGCGCAGCGAGACGATCTACGCAAAGAAGAGTGGCGCAGTGGGCCACGCTTCCTTCGGAATTAGCATTCATTAAAAACGCCCAATCAGCGTCTCTCTCACTTACGAGACAAATGCTCAGAATTGCTCCTAAAAAACCGAGGGGCGGATTTCAGTCCGACGCATACCTAATTGGTTCCTTTTTTTATATCGCCAAATTAACGGAGGACACGGCGGTAATACGGAAATATACGCTCCCTACCGTTAAAAAATTAAATACCGCTGTTTAATTATTCCGCCAGGGGACGGTTAAGAGCTCGAAAAACCGTGGAAATAGCAAACAGGGAACTTTAAAAGTCAATTAAATACATCGTAGATTTTCGTTTTCGTCACTTCCTGCGAAAAACAAACATTAAAATCGTGAAACGTCGTTCTTTTCGTAGAGAGCGCCAAGGACAGCCAAATGAACCACTTCTCAGGGCACATCATTTTCGCGTTGACACAAAATTCGCGAAAAAGGTTTGCAATGGTCCGGAGGCAGTAAAATCTATCGATCGAATCGCGCCTTCCGACCAATCGACTGTTGGTGCTCTCCGTGGGAAGTACGACTTCTGAATTCCAATCTGTGTTCTGGCGTAAATTTTGAAAATTGAGCGAAATTATGCTCGAGAGAAAAGATTCATAAGCCTATATATGCAAAATTTGTTATTGCAGAGTGAAAGTAGGAAAATTGCATAAAACGCATAATCTTTAACCCTTTATTTCATTTCTATGGACACTGAAGATGACGAGCGTCCTGGAAATCCGATGATAAAGTCGAACAGGTGAAGAAAATGAGTATGGACGATCGCCGAATCATTATCAGAGAGGTTGCTGATGAGGTTGGCTTATCATTTGGTTCATGCCAAGCAATTTTTACAGATGTTTTGGGCATGAAACGGGTGGCAGCAAAATTTGTCCCAAAATTGTTGAATTTTGACCAAAAGCAGCACCGAATGAACATTGCTCAAGAGTTGCTGAATGAAGTCAATTACGATCCAAAAGGATCATAACTGGAGATGAAACATGGGTGTACGGGTATGACATTGAAACTAAGGGCATGTCGTCCCAATGAAAACTTCCTGAAGAGTCTAGACGGAAAAAAGCACGCCAAGCTCGATCGAATGTGAAGGTTCTGCTCACGGTTTTCTTCGATTTCAATGTCGTAGTGCATTATGAGTTCTTGCCACCTTCTCGGTCGTACGGTCAATATCGGATATTACCTGGAAGTTCTACGCCGTTCCACGATAACGCACCAGCTCACACCTCAGTACTTGTTCGTGAATTTTTGGCAAAAAGCAACACCATCATTATGCCTCAACCACCGTATTCACCGGATATGGCCCCCTGTTATTTCTTCCTATTCCGATAACTGAAATAACCTTGTAAGTACAACGTTTTGGCAACATTGAGGAGACAGAAACGCTGAAGGAGTTAAAGGCCATACCGAGAACTGTGTTCCAGAAGTGCTTCGAGAATTAGAAAAACGCTGGCACAAATTTATTATATTTGAGGGGGAATACTTTGAAGGGGACAACATTGGTATCAATGAATTAATAAAGATTTCTGAGAAAACAAAACATTCCGCGTATTTTTTTATCACACCACGCATTAGAAAGCCCAGGTTCGAAGTCCCTGCTTCACAATACAAACACAAAATTCTTACATATAACCATCGCATAACTGACAAAGATTACTTCAAATAACTTAATGAATACATTCACCGCAATTACACTCATAATATTAGAGTAAATTATGCTTAAAAAGCTTCAAAGTCTGAGACTAGTCTTTCGCGGGTGAGATAAGACTCTGATTTAAGAAAGAATGACTGCGAATTCACTTCATTAAAATAGCTGCTGACTCTGCAACAGATCTCAAACGCAAAATGGGACTTCCTTTTCAGAATTTTCCTCATTCTGGAGGGAAAAATGTCTTTTTCTTTCAAACTGATTTATTTTCCCCGTGTACTTTCCAGCCTGCCAAAGATGCAAACCACCGTAAATAACGATAGAATCGACAAAATAGAAAAAATCTTGGAAAAGCAAAGCTTCGATAGAGCGATTTCTACGGTGTTTACGGGGATCAATGGCAAAAATCGATTCCTTACGGAAATGCACTTCTTCAGCTCCGCCTCGACGCTGTCCGGAAAATCGAAGCGTTCTTCGGGGAATAAATTTATTTTTTATCGGCCCCTATTTTACGCGACAGCTTTTCTCGTGCTACCCTTTTCACACGGTTACAAATTCAACATAGCATGTCACACTCCGGAACATATTCCGAAAATCAGAGAACACAATTCCATTTCAATCTTTTACTGCGCGCGGTTGCTGTTTTCGACGATACATCGCATCAGTTTTAACAGAAAAATGTCGTCTCTGAAATACGCCGACGACTACGAACACCAACTCGGTGGTATTTTTTGTCGTTCCAATAATATTCTCCAAATCCATTCAATCGACATTTATTCATCGCTCGAAGATGACAACGATTAAAATCCGAAATCGAATGTTATTCTTATCTGTCAAACACGAAAGCATGCGTAGGTACGCATATGTATAGATAGTCATCTTATAAATATCGGACTCCTATTATTCTTATCAACAACAATAACTATATCTGACTATATACTGATTCTACGAATTCTTTGACCTCAGTTCCGGCCAATGGAAACTAATTAAAGTATGATTTTAAACTAAACTATTGGCGTGCCAGCAGTTCTTTTTCCTACACTCCGATTCCTCTCAAATCGCTCGATTTTGACCTATTCTTCCACAAATGTTCGATTGCGTGAAGAATGAATTGGGAATACTTGAATATGCCTTATCGAGAAGTACGATACAGTAGCAAAGGCTAATATGTGCAGAAATTACAAAATTATCCTCTGGACTTGTTAACATCTTCATCGGTCAGTGTTTGAAATTCAGTATGGGGAAGAGTGCATGGCTGATAATAGAGAGGAAAATTCGGTCTTTGCGTGATATTGCTCGCTGGCGAAAAAGTAGCCAAATTAGACGAGAGAATTAGAATAAACGAGAGAATTAACAAAATATTACAGTTTAAAGTTAAGAGGATTACTACTGCTTAAGAGAGGGAGATTTCAGAAACAGAAATGTTATGAATGCCGATCAAAACTTTAATAGAACCAACAAGAATAGTCTAGGAAAACCTCGCAAAGTTCATGTATCTATCAACTTCATGTATTGGCTTAATCAAAAATCGGTGTTCTTTGCCTTTTATCCTATAAGAGAGCAACACTAAAGTTGAGAGTTTAAGTAGCCAAGAAATTTCTTACTAAAAAAAGTTTCCACAGTTTTTAGAATCAGATTTAAGCTTCGTGAAACACTAAATAAAGGAATAAGACGTCTGTGAAGCAGTTAAGAAAAGTCAAGCAGATATTCTCAAATAGCTATTCGCTAAGTACTTCTTCTCCGTAAAAGTTTTCTATGTTATTCTATGGCAACAAAAATACACTTCCCAAATTGACAGGGAATTTATGAGATTTCTGAAAAGGTTAACAGCAAATTTGTAACGAATTCTATTTTATGTTTGCTCAAAAGCAAAAAGACGGCAGACCAACATTATGAAAATGTAAACGATATTCTCGAATTGGCTGCTACAAAAACATGAAGAAATTTTTTTTAGAAACTTTCAGAGTAAAAATGTATGATACTGATCTCGATAGATTATCACGATAGGTGATTATCACGATAGGTGATCGATAGATTATATCGATAGGTGATCGATAGATTATATCGATAGGTGAATGATACAAATATTAATAACTAGTGAACTCACCCATCAAAAATGAATTAAAAACTTATTATTGTATACATTCAATCATTCTAAAAGTGAATCCTTCAGAATGAGTGAATTGTAGTTTTTTTCCATTTTTTCAAAACCATTTCTAGTAATTCGAAATTCTAGGTTCGAATTCTTTGAAGTTTCGCGCATATATGTGCATAGTATCAGTTTTCTCCTGTAGATAGCAAACCTGTAGAAAGCTTTCACATTGGAGTCTGACCGTGATACACATTACAGAAAAAAATGCTGTGATAGAATTTCTGTGCATAGAGAAAGGAACGGCAGGGAATCTTCACAAACGTTTGTGCAATGCCTTTGGAAAATGTGCTGTCATAATTTAAAGCGATATAATTAAGCGAATATAAGCAACATCTCAGGTTAAAATTTATATTTGAATACTATTACTATTTGCTACACTATGAAAAACCTTTTCTTTGTACGCCTCATTTCTGCAAATAAATCTCCCAATCTTTACCGCAATTTTTTCCATTTCTCCTCTTGTTCTCCTATATACGTATGTATCATTGCCTCTTTCATCGCGACAAAGCAATTTAATTCTACTATTGCATATTCTGCCGATTAAGAAATGATTCTATTTTATATAGATTTTCATTCGTACCCCGAAAGCCGCCGATGGCGTATGGCATGGGGTGTATTAACGCTCGACCTAATGTACCCTATCTGATGCTATTCGGAAAGAACAACCAGAAGTGACTATCCGTTTTAGCGATTATTTCCTTGTAGCGCTTGGTCGTCGCCACTTGGAGATCACACTCGCTGTTTACCGGAATAACTGTCTTCCACTTCATCCAAAAATTCTGAATCGATGAATTTGTCGAAAAGCTTTCGTCTATACTCCGATCTTCTCATTTGGAGCGAATTCCACCCGAGGGATTTTATCATGGCCGTACCGCTACTGTCGAACCTGAAATCTCCACTGACAAAACGAGCTGCTCTACGTTGAACCATCTCTAAATCTGAGACTAACCCTACTTCATGTGGATCTCAGATCGCGCAGCAGTAATCGAGACCTGGTCGAATGAGGTAAAAATACGCTATATCTTTGACTCCAGATGGGTATCCTCTCAGTTCTTTTGTTAATCTTTACATTCTATTCGCATTTCCTATAGAATCTCGAATATGTTTCTTGAACGATAAACTACTGCTGAGTGTAACTCCTATGTATTTATTGTGACGCAATATATTAGCAATTTTAATGGAAATTCATAGTAGTAGTAGTATTGTTAAAAGTGCTTCGACAGCTAAGGTCATTTCGCACGTGAGCCCCCACCGGGAATCGAACCCAGGACCGCATTCACTGAAGTCGAACGCGTTGCCCACTTGGCAATCGGGAGCCTCTAGAAATTGATCCATAACCCGTGAATTACTCTAGCTAATTATATCTTATGAATGAGGAATGTATTACATTTTTATAGATTAACAACGCACGCATACTGACATATTATATGTCCATTCCCATCGATGTGACGGTGGAGTTCTCAAGCAATTATTTATTTATCCAATGTTATTATCTGTTAATAAAAATGCACAGAAGATGAGATAGAAATATGAAGTTTACGGATTCGTTAGAGAGCCAATTAACAGTTAATAATTTTATATTTTCATAACCTTTGGAATTTAGGGTGCCCTAAATGGTAAAATCCCATGCGAATTATTTCTTTTGCTCGTATAGATTATAGTTTGAGCTGAAATGAAATATAAACAAAGGAGCAATGAATCCAATTGGCCACATTTTTGCTATGCATTTTGAGGAACCATCTATCGATTTAAATATCCCTCGGGTGAAATTCATCTTATATAAAAATCCCTATACGTCATGTCCTTATTCCCTTACGTCAACTATCTTTGGGCGAATTTAGATAGGAATAACTTTAACGTAGGATAATTTCTTTTTAAAGTCTTGCATTAAAAAGGCGATTCCAATTCGAATCACTTTGACCTTCTTCATGTTCTTTTTTTCTAGGGAATTTTCTTAGATTAAACGTATTTGAATAATGCGTCTTTCGGTGATATTCTTAGTGTGAAACGACTTAATTCGTCATGTTTTAATCTCTGAGATTCAAAACAGTTAGATTAATGAAGCGAATCTACGGAAGCAATTGCGGCGCGCCACTGAGCGAAAATTAACAAAAAGTTACAAATCAATGGGCGCAATATATTTACGGGATGCGACGGCGTTGCCACAACGCTTTTCAAAAGTGCCGTTTGATGGAGTGGCTTTCTTCCCCTCTGCGTCATTCCCGATTTAGAATCAATCGAAGCGCGCAATTAAATGACGAATCGCATTTTTCGTTCGCAACTTGGGCGTGATTTATGTTTTCCCGATGAATCCGTGACATTCGACCTCGTGAATCGCGTACGGCTCACCTGCATCCGAAAAAGGGTGAACTGCAGAAAAAATGCGCAGAATCTACAGAGTTGCGAAATCCTGATTCTCTATTAAACACCAAGTGAAGTGCGACACGCTAATGCAGCTTCTTTCACAGCATAAATCATTCACTTAATTTGATATTTGTATCGGTAGCTTAAATAAGCAGTGCAATTTGATGATGAGCTTATTCCAAGATAAGTAAAGTAAATCTGCAGCTTCATTTTCACGAGATGGTTTACTCAACTACGTTCATTCAATAGGAATCATTGGAGACCACCAAAACAGAATACAGGGGCTGATTAGCTAATGATGTTCCACGAATACCAATTGAACGTCTTTAATGAAGGACGAAATTGAGCAGTCCTTTCTCACTAATAGTCGCGGCTGCGGTGTGGTCAATCAAACCGCAAGGTCCCGGGTTCGGGTCTTGGCTGATCGGATTTTCCTGGTTAGGAAATGGTTTTGGTGCTCCTCTATAATAGTAATAATTATTATTGAATTGTTTGTGACTCGGGCCTTCTATTTATGATATTATTATTACTCTTCGTACAAACAGAGAAAAATACCTCGTTTATTTCCTCCATCTTGTTCACGGCTGTGATAAGTATGAAACATACTGAATGATGCAAATTCAGCTTCTCCACATTGTTTATTCAAAAGGTAAATATGGTGCACCAAGTAGACTCTCCAAGTCAAGAATCAGAGAACGAAGTAAGGGAGAACAACCTCAATCCTCATCTATCCTAGTAAGCCCCATTTCCAACAATTTTGGAAACTAAAAATGGGTTCAGGATCTGACCAGATTTCGGGCACATGAGACACACAAACACACAGAATGACCCATATGATACATACCCATATAATGATACATACAGCATATTGACTATTTATGAACAACGTAAATCAAGAAACCGAATGGAGACGGCACAAATATTTTCCACACAAAAAATACTCTTCATGGCCAAACCCAAGTTTCAAAAGATACTGCAGCCGCAATCCATAGAAAATCTCCATCCTAAGGAAAAGGAGCACTGCGCTCAACATCCAGGCCATGGCTTACACAAGAACCGCTTATCACTTGCAATAAAAAAAAGAGCAAAAATACTTTTCATCCATTCTCAAAAACGAAAACGCATTATTCGATGAAATGCAAAAGACATTCTAATCTCTGAAAATGTTATGTCAAAAAAAGACAAATAATTCGAAAAATAGAAAATTCACTCAACGAGGAGGCAAAATAATGCGATCGATTCGAATTTCAACTGTCGGTTATCTACAATATGTACAATGATTCATAATAATCTCGATGCTTATAACTTTCACTTTAGATAAAGCTTAGGTTACAGATATGTCTTTTATGAAAAGATTATCAAGCGACTACTCGATGGAAAGATCGACTTCCGAAAATGATAAAAAATGTAAAAACCGTAAAATGTGTGCCTTTCAAGACGAATTTCTCTTAACGGCGTATACAAAACCAATCGAAACAGATTTTTAGTTTATCGACCGTCTGCTATATTTTAACCGAAGGAATCGGTTTTTTTAACTAATATTTCGAAAACATTGGGCTAAAGGGAACCATCTTCACGAAAATACCGGCGATTATATACTACGGATATAATGCATAATGTAATATATTACGTACGTATAATATAAGAAATGATACTACAGATAATGTACTGTACAATATTATGCATAGCGCAATGCATATTATGTATAACAATTATATTTTATTAAAATAACTGAAAGTTGAAGGATTACAGATTTCTATGAAATTAAAGAAACCTTATTTGTTCTAGCGTTTACGAGTGAAATAGAAAATATCGAATTAAAAGACACGATTGGAGGCTTCAGTGAAAATTGCATTATTTCCCCAACCGATTCTCACTTCACCGCGAATTCATTCACTGAAATATTTTATCCTCAAAATCAATTGAATTGACGATGCTAATCGAAATTCGGACGAGCCTGAACAGCTCCTCTTTCTTGAGCATTACGAGATCTTACGGAAGACAGCAATCTCTCGGATTAGCACTAATTTCTTGCGGCGAAGACAGGCTCTTCGGAAGAGAGAAAAGTGGAAAGGAAAAGAGACGACCATAAATATAAGTCAGCGGCCGGTAATATAACTCTTAGAAGAACAAGAGGAGGTTTCTTTTTTTATATATTCGCGGCGAAACGCCAATCCATCTTCTCCTCTAGGGGCATTCCCTTAAATATTCGTGGGGCGTGATCCAAAAAAAATATTGCTCTCGGAGGAAATTGCGTCGAAAATATCCAAAAGATAGAAAAGGTGGAAAAGATAGGAAAATAATTTCGGCCAAACAGTGTCAGGATAATTTTTAATGATCCAACGAATGCCCTGTATTCGCATTTTTGCTTGTGCAATATGATCGACGAAACGAAACCGTGTTTCTTACATTATCGGTCATTCATATCATCTGGGAGAAAGATCTCATTTAGTATATTATGAACGCACACAATGGGGTATTCGCGAAGTTTTGCATATTGAAGAGGTACGATCAGCATTGGTGTAATCTGGTTATTACGAGTCTAATTCACAACGTTTATGAAAGATGTAGAAAGGGCAACTTTTCGTATAAGAAAACATCAGAGGATTGCGATGGAATTAGCGAAGTGAAAGGGGGGGGGGGTGATAATGCCATCTAATTTTTGCAGCGATCAAACAGCCTAATGTTAAATCATTAGAGTTTTGAGCTCAAAATTAGCTCGAATCCCCCCCCCCCCAACTCTGGATATCCCCCCCTCTCCGCATTAACCTCGTGTGCAGGTCAACCCATTAATTTTTCGTTACTAACATCAGTAAAATTTCCGAAGTTTGCAAACTTCGGTGGAACTCAAACAGAATATAATCGAAATTTACATAATAAAATAACAATACAATAAAATATATATACAATGTTTTATTCATACCTTTACTTACATACATACTTTAGGAAACCAATTTGCCGCCTTTCTTTCTTCTCTGAATGGTTATGACATCCACTAAAGTGGAGCACAAGGACCAAAAGAATTAAACTATTCACAGCATTCGATGGGTAGTGATTAGCACCATTACTGACTGACTTTCATGAGATGTGAAGTGTAAGATTGTTTCCTCTTCAACGTATAATAGATAACAAACGAAAACTAAAACATTCATTGAGATATGTTAGCAGTGCGATTAGTTTAATAAATGGGTGACTTCCAAACAAAGGACCAAAAAGGATGAATCCTTCCTTGCAGATAGAATGTTATAAACACAAAAGAATCGCTCTAGGGATTCTGGAAATATAGCCGCCATTATTTTTCTCGGAAAGGAATTTCGCTTCACGAAATCCCCAGGTTAGGACAGGATAAGTTATTTCTCCCGAAATATAAACAAAGTGCCATATGGCGCGTGGAATGAGAAAAAGAATGGATTATAAAATTTGATGCCATGAAGAAACGTTATTTTGTTTTTTGTGAATTTATCGCAAAAATTGCATAGTTAATCTGCGCGACAAAAAGGAAAATAAAAATGTAAACACAGAAACAGCGATTCATTAGCAACGCATTAATAATGGAGAATATACGTTCATAAAAATGATAAAACGACTACATTTTATGGCGAGAATGGGAGTTAGTCTCTTTTTACATCTAACCCTAAGTCATAGAAAGATTTAAAGGAAGACCTTTTGGTAGTAAATAAGTGAACGAGCAATAAAAAGAAGTAAATATTATTGTTGTGTGTGAATCACTGCAATTAAGGAATTCATTCCCAACTGCCAACCAATGCCATGTTCTCTCTCACTCCAACCCGCAAACATCCGGATATTAGAACCTTAAGAGAGGCAATAAGCCAATAATAGGGGGCTGTCGGTCACTGAAGTGCCTGAATTTGGAAGGGCAAATTCCCCGCAAATCCTCGGAGGATTGAAAAAAGGCAATTTACAGACCCGCAAACGACGAGGGATTTGCCCAATCGATGCGCAACCCATCGGTAACACATACGCGTCCAAATATTTCTTTGCGCAAAACGAAGGATTTTCTAATGACTCAAGACAGAGACTTTGTTACGTAACCCGACGAGATGCTGCGGTAATAACCTAACGATCAATTTGTCAACTCGAATGGACCGTAATATTACTTAAAAGTATACAAGGAAATAGTATACCATGTAAGCTGATACACTAAATTTATAGATCTCTAACTATTTTTGTACAGCTGAAAACCCTTGTCGTGGAGAAGCATTTAATGGGCGACTCCGAGAACACGACGAAGGCCACGCATGTTTCGCATCAGTTCGGAATTCAGGCAACATCCCGGAAGAGGACCACAGCGTCAATTGGAAGAATGCGGCCTCCGGTGAGGTGAGAGATGCAGGACTTTTTCAGCAAAACAATCTCACATTAATTCAGAGACATTACCCTGCTCTGCATATACCCCACCGATAATCGTTGTATTCTGGAATAAAAAAGGTGCAGCGAAAGGCGATAGGTTTTGTGAGAAATTGCTACGGTAAACCAATGAGAGTTACTCAGATGCTTCAGGACACAGGATGGGAATCTTTATGAGTGAGAAGATTTCAACAAAGGGTCAATTTACTGGATAAATTTAGAGAAAGCACGTTCAGAGATGATGTAGCCGATATAATGCGTTCACCATGCAACATAGGCCGTTCCGATACTGCGAGAAAGATCAGAGAAATAGATGCTAAAACCAATAAATTATAGAACCAATTTTTTGCGCGAACGATATGCGAAAATAATTGATTAGGGAAACAGAGACATGATGCATGCACCCCCTACCAAAAGCCGAAAGTTAGGTTACTTACACAGACAGAAATTAAATGAATATTTTGTGGAAATTCATCGTCTGGAATCAAAATTCGATAAGAATAGGTACGATAAGCAAAAGATGTACAGCCTAATTATCCCTACGGCAGAAAACCATGTGACTAGACTGTGAAAATTTTACGCCGATTAACAGAAATGTAATCGATTTACGGAAGGTTTTGTAGCCTACGGAAGAGGGATTGAGGATCCAAATAACATTCTGGGTGAGGACTCACCAGACATATCAATATAACAAGTACTATCATTTCGAGCAGAGCAATGATTCACACTTCGTGTTGTATTCCAGTCAACTTTCCGGAGAATGTCTCAATGGAGAACGCAAGCGCGCACCACAGCTAAAACGAGATTAGTACAGAGTGATTATAAACAGCTGCGTTACTTATCATTCCCAGCGGAGAGGCCAATCGTTTATGGGCACTCTCTCAGGCATATTTGGCAGCCATTTTCGATAAGAGTCCTTTCAATGGAGTAATCAGTCTTCGTGAGCTCACACTGTCTATTTCAATCAAAAGAGAACGAAAATAGGTGTCGCTAATTTGACTTAGGATAAATCAGTTTTCGTTTCAGAGTGGAAATTATCTAGTTGTATCTGCGCCCAGAACAGAAGCGCGCAATCAGATGAAAGCATCCGAGGAATTGATATTGATTGGCCGGTGCTTCAATGAAGCCGCGACAGCGAACGATGTGGACGAAATCGCAAAGTCCTTGCCCACAAAGTTTCCCAAATGACTTGGAGAAATGTTCTGCCGGGATAGCTCAACGGACAGAGCACCCGACCGGCAATTAGGAGACCCGGGTTCGATTCCCGGTCCCGTCAGACTTTTTTCAAGTCCATTCTTCCTTGGGATTTTTCCTGGGTGCGCACCATCTTGCGCAAAGTCACCCTTACCCGTTTTCTCAATTGATATTGAGACAAATGAGCGACAATTCGCCAAAAAAAACAGAAAAAAATAAGCTCCTTAATCCCACATAAAATTTCTTTCCTTCTTCCATCTCCTAAAAGCAGTCTCTTTCTTTTAAATATTTAATGACGAGGTTAGATGTAAGAAGGTACTAGGAAACCTAAATGTCACTATGATAAAGACGTTTTATTATTATTACTAGCTTGGGTGCTCGTAGATTCTCAACGGGGAACATAGAGATAGGAATAAATAAGTATTTATATATTTGTACGAAAGAGAAACCAGCATCTCTCATCTTAACTTAGCTCAATAGGACAGACTATCAAAATTGAAAATTTTCAAATCAAATTTCTCATAATCTGGAGCCGAAATCCTTCATCGACGATAAGAATATGATTGTATGAAATTTCTTTCTTATGAAAACTGTCTCTAGATTTGTATGATGATTTTTTTTCCTTTTGCTATAGAAATATGTATAGAGCCCGAAAAAGATTAATATGAAGTTTACGTGAATATCTTATGGGAACACATGTGATCGAACCTTAGACCTATAAATACACGAAAAGGAACCTGTACGTCGTTCGTTTTTAAAAATATGCAAGTTTGAATGCTTTATAACAACCGATTCTCCAGTTTTAGGCGAACATTCATCCTTACACACCCACTCTGAATACCTCAACTGCCCATTAAGAAACAATGAGAATATTCCAAGGAAGAATGGACTTGAAAAAAGTCTGACGGGACCGGGAATCGAACCCGGGTCTCCCAAAACCCGGGTCGGGTACTCTGTTCGTTGAGCTACCCCGGCAAAATATTTCTCCAAGCCATTTCCTGGTTGCGCACCATCTTGGGCAAAATCACCCTTACCCGTTTTCCTGTGGAAACAATGGGAAATAAACAGATTCCCAATGTAGCAAATGAAACATGAAATTTCTTTATTACACATTCCTCTGTGAAATGTGTCAGTGACCAAAACAGTACTATGGTTCAAGCACCCCCTGCCATCAGCCGAAAGGTGGCTAGCAGGGGTTAATATAGAAGAGGATTTATTCACGAAAAGAATATTTAGATTTTCATCATTCTGAAATGCCATTTATAAAAATGAGCTGAATAATAAAACTCCTACATGGTCTTCTTCAATGCAAATCATTCGGCACTGCAATATCTACCAATATAAGAATTATTAATAAAGATTATCACCCTGTCAAATTTCATCAAAATCGGTTGGATAGTTTTTGCGAGTGGCGATAACAGACAGGCAGAACTTGGAGTAACCCTCACTAATAACTTAAGCTGGGGTACCCACATCCATAAAATATGTGGTCGAGCGCTTAGAAAACTTGGATTTGTGAAGAGAATTGTTGGTAGAAGCGATGAAAAAGTCCGTGAGAGATGTTACGTTGCGTTGGTCAGGCCTCACTTGGAATATGCGTGTAGTGTATGGGACCCTGCAGAGAAGTGTTGTATTCGGGAATTAGAAAAAGTGCAACGGAAGGCGATACGTTTTGTAAAGAATTGTTACGACAAGACAGTGAGTGTAACGCAAAT
>KZ309333.1:237099-271885 GCA_000376725.2 Ladona fulva | reverse complement strand
TAAACGTCGCCACCGGACGAAATGTCTAACTGCGGCGGTATTGACTAATAATAATAATAATAATAATATAGGAGAGTTTAAACATAAAACATTCAAGCAACAGCAAAAAGCTTTGACCAATTACGGTATTAATTGTAAGACGACCATGGTTTCGACTCATCAGCGGCCTGATGACGACTCCATGGATAGAAACCATTCTTTCTTTCTCTCGTGGTTTGTAATAGTTTCGACTCTTTCTTGTTCCTTCACGGAGTCCTACCAAGACGTCATGGCTCAAGCAGTTGTTCTTATCGCACGTAGTTTTAACCGGAGCAGGCATCGGGCAGCTCCAAAACTTTAACAAAATATAGGCTGGAAAACAATTCTTAAAGCAGCTTATGGTTGAGCCTCCTACTATCCCTCAGATTTCATAATTTACCGAAAGAAATTGCAAATATAAAACTATATAATGATGTTGGAATGTGAAGAAATAAGGAAAGTAGTGTGGATAGTGCAGAGTCTATTGGTAGAAAATTATTTCTGCGACAGTGTTCCCTATCAAGCCAACGGCAGGAAACTGCGGCGACTAGAATATAATTGATGATAAATGGATGTGAACGGCAGTTCCCAAATGCCGGAGGCATTAGAGGGGGCGGACGGCACGTGCCAAGAGAGCAATCTTAACGACCTTTGATACGGCGATGTCAACGCCGTGCAACGAATGGGCTGAAAATAACAACACCTTCGTCACGTCTACAAAAGACAATGTTTTGGAAATTCTCAAAGACTTAGCCAATCGATATTTCATCTTTTATACGCGTCGTTAGTGGCTTTAGGCTTTATTTTATGTCAAAATGGTTGGCATTCCGAAGAAGTTGTAGAAATGTTTCCATTTACTATTACTTGATTGCGTTACCTTTCACCGCACACTCTCCAACGAAATTTACCAAAGATTGGTTTTAACATTAGTGAGAAATAAATCGTAAGTTTCGAGTGCGATGGCTCGAGAGAAGAATATTCCACTCTGTTTTGATATAAAAGGAACCTTTTACCAACCGGGTAAGAGTAAATGGTCAACTCCGAACTGGCTGTAAATGGCTCTGTAATAAATGTCACCTCGCACTGAATTCGCACTTACAGATGGTCTGCATTTCAATACGACAGTCGTGCTCACTTGCTATCGAATCGATAACAAAAACCAAAACATGGTTCTGGAAAACAACCATTTCATTAATTGAGGGAAAAGACAAGTAGAGGTTGCTCTACGTCCTGGAACAGATAGGGAAGTAAGAAAATCGCCGGATTTCGACGTAAAAAGTCAATAAATGGGAAAATTCACCGGCCACTGTGACGGAGTGGTTAGCGTGCCAACACTAGGGTCCCGGGTTCGAATCCCGGATAACCGGATTTTTTCCGTTTAGGGATTGGTTGTGTGTGCTTGTGAATAGTAATAACTGTTAAAATGGATGTAATTGGGGGTTTCCTGTTTCCATTAGAGAAGTTGTTATTATTATTATTATTAGAAATATAATGACAATTAACAAATTCAATAAGAGAGTTTGCGGTGAGCACGCAATAACTTATGTTCAGTCCCAAAAAGGATATAAATAAATGTATTTTATGATGTTTCTTTTCCATATTTATGAAGCATATAATATCCGATCGATATTATACGTTGCATATAATTATTATTGGGCGGATTAAAAGTTTGCTAATATTTGGTTTAATTCACGCACGTGCGGAAATATAAACAAACTAATAGTCCAATAGGATTCTCATTATGGGTGCATGTACTTTATATTCGATTACTTTAGCTCAAAAAATATGAAAAATTATAAATTAGGGCGTAGTTAATTAATTATTAGTACTTAGGACTGGACTAAATAACGACGTCCTGGAGATTCAAATTTCAATTTTTAACCAATAAGCAGGAGAAAAATGTACCGTTAATCTTAGTAAGCAATATTTAGTGGAATTCCATCTTCAAAATAGCATGCAATGGTTTGATTTGAATTGTTCCACATGGTTTTAATCCAGCACGGCCGGGTTTCGACGTATTCGTCAGGTGGCTCAGAAACTAAAACAGTAGCCTAAATATCCATAGAAGAATGAGGAGGGGAGGATGTAAAAGGAGGAAGGGTGTAGGGAAGGGCAAGGAAGGCTGGGTACCGGAGGCTCAAACAGAAGAAGTCATATGAGAGGTGGGGGCGGGGGTAAGGAAGGGAATGTGCTCGTGAGGAGAGATTCTCGAAAAACACATATTCGTTCATGAGGGTGTGGGAGTGATGCAGATGGTGCAGGATTTGACATTTTTCTAATGCATCCATTTTTGGTCCTTTGGGACATGACTGGGATATGGAGGGTGTGAAATCAAAGCTGTGGTTATTTTCAATTAGGTGGTTGGCAAAATGAGATCGGAGTGGGACTTAGTTTATGAACGAATCTTTATTTTCTTTACACCTAATTGAGATATTGCTCTAGATAATGTAGATACTGTTGCAATCTCTACATTGGATTCTGTAAATAACGGTTTTGTTCTGGGGATCCATTCAATCTTGCACAAAAGGGATCTCAGGTTAATGCGGCTGTAGTGAGCAACGCGAAAATCTGACTTGGGTAATATATTTTGAATCTGATATGAGAAACTACTATTGAAACTTAATTCTGGGGGTTTCAAAGGGATAGTTGGAGATGGGTTAAAAATCTCATATAAAGTTATTTTTCTCCTAAGGGTGAAGATAGTTTTTAATTCGTTGAGAGACATGGGGATGTTGAGTAACCTAAGGATAAAGGAGTGAGAGGAGGCTAGTTTGTGTGAGTGGTGGTGATTGGAGGAGACGGATAACATGATCTGCATACTTTGGCTTTCTGTATACGGTGAAATGTATTGAATTATCTGAGGTGGTTACAGCGAGGTCTAAAAAAATTAAGGAGTGGTATAAGCGTACAATACTACCTCGGCTGTAATTCGGATAAGCCTTCTCGTGAATTGAACCAACTTACGTTCTACAGAATGGTGAGGATTTCACATTCTTAGTATCGACCCATATCCTAGAGGAGAGTTATTAAAAATGTCATGCATAAGAACTTACTTAAAAGCATTCCGGACTTGCAGTTGCATAACTTGTTTTCATAAAGCACCCCTTAACAATCGCTAAAATGTCTACTTTCCCATAACAACGCCCGGGCATCCATGCCATGCATCTTATTATTAATTAATACGAACGAGGATAAGAATAACATTTATGCTTCATTAAAATCTTAAACACTAAGTTTAAGAACATTAACCATCTAATGGATGAACATATTATTAATTTTGTACCAAGGTCAAGAGCTCATTTTCACCCTTAAAGTCGACTTAGAGAAAGAAGCTAAAGGAACCAATTGAATCTCTAAGCGTAACAAGGGAAAGTCGTTTCTAAAAGTCCTTTAAGAAAACAGATAAGTTTACAGAGAAAGCAGAGGAAATGATCGGAGTAAGGGATGTGCGGAATTAGGGCTGAAAACAAGCTTCCGTCCTTCCTTTGCCCATATTAAGTCCGAGAGCCCTTTAAGGATTACGTTGTCCGACAGTCCTTTAAGTTGATCCTCCAACGAGCCGGGTCAATTGCTTCCATGATAACAGGGTCCAATACGAGCCAGATTAACATGGTCGCAAAGACAAGTCCATCGAATGTACAATTATGACATATAAAACATCTTTACAGATTTGAGAATTGAGGTTCAGTGTTGGCATGCTATTCACGCCAGAAAGTTGTCCTCTCACTAATACTGACTCGCTCATAATTCGCTAAAACGAAAGTAACATTCCATAATATGCTGCCCCAAAAATTCTACAGTGGACACATTTTATCTATAATGAGCAAAGTGGAACGAACATCTTCAAGTTTCCCAGGAATAAGCTGTGCACCATAAAGAAAGACTGAATACAATAGGCAACGGAGTGATGATAGCAGTCATGAAACAGTTGGGAAGATTTCATAAGGAATACCACAAGAGAAACGGTTTGGTGTTCGGTTGACAGACAAAACGGAAGTAAGGCTCTTTTTACAGCTTATACCGTCTTCACGATGGCGAATTTAGAGGACCAATCCGAGTCATTGCAATTAATCAGAGGAAAAATGAAAGATACCACTATCACTGTGGGGAGAGATGTTAACCTTCGTCACGTAAATTGAGAAAATGAGACAAGTTCCAGTTTGAAGAAAAAGATAGCGCAGAAAATTGTCGACACTTTCTCGTCGGATTGTCTCGATCAATTGAATACCTCGTGCGGTTCAAGGCAGCATTCTTGATTTACCACCCACATCTCAACATCAAATAGTAACTAGTCTAGATGGATTGGATTGGAAGTTAGCGAATGTTACGCCTATTTATAAAAGTAGATTAAAGGAGGACCCGGGAAATTATAGATCTATCTCATTAACTTCGCTCTCCAGAAAAGTAATGGAGCACGTCGTTGCTAGCTTACTTCTGAAGTTTTTTGATAGCAATCGTTTCCTCACCAAGTACCAACACGGATTTAGAAAGAACCGATCATGCGAAACTCAACTAGTTCTCTTCGTCCATGATATCTTGAAGTCTGCTGGGAGGAAAAAGCAAGTGGACGCTATTTTCCTTGACTCAAGAAAGCTCTCGACTGGGTTCCTCACTTCAAATTAATATAAAAATTAAAATTAGCAGGAATCAATTAGGAAGTAATTGGCTTGATCAAGGATTTCTTCTACGAAAGAAAAAAACAAGTAGTACCTGACGGGGTTAATTCGCATTATATCAAATTCAACTCAGGCGTACCTCAAGGCAGCGTAATCGGACCTCTACTCTTCCTGATGTATATCAATGACCTGAGCGACGAGACTGATAGCAAATGAGGGTATTTGCAGATGACTCGGTAATATATAGAGAAATATCAAGCGACAAAGTTAGCACTATAAGGTCAGTCCAACAACTAAATATTCTTGCTGTAATACAACAACAACTAAATATTCTTGCTCAGAATACAACAAAACAGTGAACAGTACATTCTATAGACACAAACTTCCAAAAACCTTGTTCGCAATGTAACATTACAAATATTCGGAACTTGAGAACAATTCGTGATATGCCACACTTAAACATAGACACCAATGTAGCAACAGTATCACTAAAATAGGGGTTTTGGTCTTATGTTAGAGACTGTTCCACATCAGCGTCGTATCTATTATGCGCGCTCTGACACCCAGCCAATATAGTCTGCTTAATCGAAGAAAGAAAATACAACATTTTTACCCGTACCTTTGAATTGCGGGTAACATAAGATTCGGGATACTCTTATAAAACTCCTTCAGTGGAACATGTTGCAGCACTGTAAGGAGACCACCTCAAAGATAACGGTAGTTATATTCGCTGCATGGGTGCTAATTAACAGAAATAGATTAAGCAAAGGAAATGCTTATTTCGGCTATGTCATTTATTTCATCGCGCCAACACTTTTCACGAAATTCACTTCTCCCCACCGCAATCCATCTTGGAAAGGGAAAAAATGGGATAAACTTTTCAGCGGCAATTTTAGACTTTTTTCGCAATGTGTCGGCGATTGGGCTTAATTTCCCGTAGGAATTAATCGCGGACCCTTATTTGGATGGAAATCAGCGAGAAGAAGTCAATCAAAGGAGAGAAAGAAACGCTGCGTTTATTTCCAATAGAGGATTTCACGTCGGTGTATAAAGTTCTTAGGCAGGTTGGTCTCACATGCGTCCCGCGAGCTAGAATGCGGACCGCTTAAGGTTTTAAACGAGCCCACCTATCTTACCAAAGTATTCGGAATTGATTTCTGTCTCACTAAGTTTTCCTTGTTCATGTGATATGGGAGGAATACCAGATGGAACCATTCGCTGACGCTATTCTTGTTTAAATAACAAAGAACTCGATTTCATTGAATGTCTTGTGATAATGTTCGCGTGGATAATTTTATGGGATAATTATGCGAGTACATTACCTAACCTTTAATCACTTTCTGAAAACTCGAATTAGCTGCATTGAAAATCGGTGACCTTAATGGCCTGCTGAAATGCTGGCGAACCACTGCTCTCAAGTGTTTCTCAAACTTTAGCTATCGTTTCCTAACGTCCATCGCTTCGTACCCTGATCACAAATCACCCCACCAATCAATGTGCTAAGAGTTAGTTTTATTGACTGGTGTAATATTCCTCAGAAAGCGAATTTTCAGTCTTTAAGTGGCTCTTCCAGCGGAACATGGACATTATGCAGCGATTATGGACATTGATGTCCATAATCGCTCCAGCACTTAGTGATCACTAAGTACTGGAGCGTTTATTTATATGTATCACTTATACATCATCACTAGAAAGGTGAGAATTTTAATGGTTGACAATCAGTATTCCTCCGTAACTTTAATTGCTTTGAATTTGTCGACATCAATAATCCAAGTTCACATGAGAAACATTCTCCAATTTTAACAAATATATACCTAAATATCTTCGGTGTGCGAATTGCCTGCGGTCGGTGGAGAAACGCGGTCCGTCGATTAATAGAGCGAATGCATGAATACAAGCCAATTTCAATCGAATCAGATTTCCTGTAAGAGGAGACAGGAAAAGCAATCACTCTTAATGTTGCTGCTCTTCTAAAGACGTCCGTCGCAATTGCCATTATCCCGATTCATTCACAGAGAAGCGAATTCAAAGCTAAAGGAAGGTATTTGCATCAGATTCCTTCGAGATTACTCGCATTAGAGATAAAAACGGTGGAAACAATGAGTGTGAAAAAGATACTCTGAGATTCTATTGGGATCATTACATTATTCAACGGAACCATTAATAACTCAAAATAATTGAAATGCGTACTTCGTATTTTCCACAAGTTTATTTTAAAATTCGACCGGTTTCGACCATACGGTCATCCTCCTAACCAATTGGGAAATCTCGCAGAACATTCTAAACAATAATCTCTAAAATGAAGTGAAACTTCTCAGGATTGCTGCGAGAGCAATATTGCAAATACAAAACTCATGATCATACCATACATATGAAAAATACGCAATTGCTGGGAACTCTGTAGTAACCTTTACCTAACGAGGAAGCAAACAAATCCAGTAACAGGCTAAACTTGATGACATCACTGCATTTTTTGGATCCCCGAACTGTGCTCCATGTGACCCTCCATTGTGACATAATTTAAGGACCAAAACTGAGCTAGTTACGTATATTCCGTCCACTAACTATTGTTTAGTTTAAACTCCAGATGTTCTGGCCTAATATTGTGGAACGCCATCTAAAATAATTGAAATGCGTACTTCGTATTTTCCACAAGTTTATTTAAAAAATCGACCGGTCATCCTCAGGTCGACCTGAGGATGACCGTATGGTCGAAACCGGTCGATTTTTAAAATAAACTTGTGGAAAATACGAAGTACGCATTTCAATTATTTTATTGTTTAGTTCTTCGTTATTAAAAAATTAAACATAAATCTCGTTGAATTAATCTTAGAACATTCTTTGGTATTACTTAAAAATTTTCACGGAGCCCAAACTTAAGTTTACTTAAGTAGAGAATAAATGAGCGAATTTCGAAATTCGGTATCCCTGCGAAGAACACACAACGGACTTATCATCCGCTGCTTTGGATCCAACGAAACAAACAATAAATCTCTTCAAGGCAACCCAGTGGAAGAGTTAATTGAAAACAATCACGAAAGGGATGGAATTTATTTACTTTTGCCACAGTGTAATTCATGTGCCAGTGAAAGGATTGAACCGAACGGTAAATATTTCCATAACAGCAACCCTGATATCCTTACCATAACTGCTCATTAGCACATTTGCTAAAGCATTTGCAATATTGTCCAGTGTTGCTAAACATATGTATGATACTGGACATTCTATTTCATTAGATAACTTTAAACTGGCACATAACTCAAACACACACACCTTAACGCACTGGAAAATGTATACATTTATAAGAATAAAGACACTTTGATGAATCAAGATTTAGCCTTTAATAAAACACTTTTCAAATTATTGGATCGCTACCGCTTCCAGTTGTCACTTGTTTCACTTCGATTCTATCGGTTGGCGCCCTTTCCCATCTCAGTCCTTCACCGTTGGCCAAAGCCTGAAGATGGTTCCTTTGGAACCGAAATACGTATAGCGTAAGTTTCCTTTTGACTGTTTTTGGAGTTTACTTTTTAACTTATAACGCAACCATCAGCAGCAACCTCATCTTAATTTTTATTGTGGTTATTCTTTTATTTCCGGTTAACTGTTTCACCCTATACATTAGGTCGACCCTCCCACTTTCGTCCAGCTTTTCTATTTCGTTACATTGATTTTTATTACATTATTTTTATTTCCACCACTGTTCTCTTGTCCTATTTGTTTTCCTTCTCAATTCTTTATTCAGAGCCCTATACATTCTACGCACACTTTCTATGTTAACCCTTTTCCATTTTCTTCTTTCCTCCATTTCATTTATCAATTCTACAGTCACCCATGGTTTCCTAATTTTGTTTTGCTTGACCCTTCCATTAGTTACTTGGGCACTATCCCTGATACTGTTTTTAATCTTTTCCCATTCTCCGTCTATAGTACTACGTTCCCTTACCTTATCCTCTAAGGCCTTACTGACTGACTCTTGGAACTCTCTAGCTTTCCCACTTTTAAGGGCTTCAAGTTTCCATTTTGGTGTAATTTTTGACAGAATAATCTTTTTAAACTTAAGCTCGGTTTTCATCATGACCAGATTATGATCTGTGTCAACATCAGCACCAGGGTAACTTCTTGAATTTTTAACACTATTTCTAAACCTTTTTCTTACCAAAATGTAATGAACTTGGTACCTATCCATATCTCCTGGCTTCCTCCATGTGTTATGATGCTAAAAAAGTGTGTTTGTAATACAGAGGTTATTCCTTTTACAAAAGTCAACTATTTAAAAGTACACTAATTGCGTATAAAGAGCATCGCAATTGACGAAGGGCTCGGCGACCACAAAGGCGTATACATAGACATCGATTTAAAAATAAACAATCACAAGAAACCTAAACGGAAGACTTACCTTTACTCGAAAGCGAATTTCCAGGGCTTTAATGAAAAGCTGATTACTAATTTTAATTCATTCGTGTTTCGCGTAAATGAAATGTCCACCAATGACACTTGGAAACTCTTTGGCGGGAAAAGATCAGACTGATTCGAGCCCAATAAGATTGCTATTGTTAGAAAAGCATAAGAAAGCGAAATCTGATACTAAGCAAGCAATACGTAATGCCCTCCGTAATTTCGAGCAGAAATTTCTTGGGGAATCCTTAGAAGAGGACCACAAAGCTCTTTGGTCTTACGCTAGAGTGATACAGGGAAAAATACAAACGGTAGGTTCGTAAAGGGACATCGATGGTAATATAACTTGCGATACGAAAAAGAAAGCGAACATCCTAAAAGAATTCTATCAAAGCGTATCACGGCTGACAATTCCAAAGAGACTCTACCGGAGATTAGTACACCCGAGTCGATGTCAAGTATATGTTTCACCGAAGATGGAATAGTTTAAACGTTTGCGCAAAATTAAGCCGAACAAATCGCCAGGTCCAGAAGGAATTCCGGCTACAGTATTAAAAGAACTGGCAGAAAGCGTCGCGCCATACCTCCGAATTATATTTTAGAAGTCAATAAGCGAAGGTGGTGTCTCAATGGATGGGAAGCTAGCGAATGTTAACCCTGTTTAAAAAAACGAACCAAAGGAGGACCCTGGAAATTATAGACCCATATCATTAATTTCTCTCTCTGGCAAATCCTAATCCTATCCTATCAAACGACTTAGCCCACATTCATAGGTGTTCCGAAATATGGCAATTAGAACTTAATGTTAATAAATGCTCCGCTTAAATAAATTTCTTCGAAAGAAAACAAATTTGTCCGAATTACCCTTAAAAAATTAATGGAATAAATTTAAATGTAGTAGAGTCAGTTGAATATCTCGGGATCACTCTTGCGAATAACTTAAACTTGAACATTCATATCCGAAAAATCTGCGGTAAAGCAACCAAAAAGTTCGGCTTCATAAAGCGCATTGTAGGTAGATGCGATGAAAAGGTTAGAGAGAGATGCTATTTCACCTTGGTCAGACCCCATCTTGAGTATGCGGCAAGTATATGGGATCTGGCGGACGAAACGTAAACCCGCGAACTCGAGAAAGTGCAGCGCAAGGCAATATGTTTTGTGAAAAAATGCCACGATAAAAAAAAGCTAGTGTTACGAAAATGCTCCGGGACGCAGGTTGGGAATCCTTGAAAGAAAGGAGATTGGAAGCTAGGCTGCGATTACTTGATAAATTTCGAGACAGAGCGTTTGCGGAAGACTATTATGCGACCCCCTGCTATTTTGGCCGATCGGACTATGAGCGTAAAATAAGGGAAATATATGCTAGGACTAGTCATTTTAAGGACTCATTGGTGGGGGCCTACGTGCGAAATGACCTCTGTTGTCGAAGTACTTTTAACAATACAACTACTTAGAAAAACAGCATCTCTTAGCGAAACGGCACGACCCCAACTATTTCTACGACGAATAAGGCATCCTCTATAGGGTACAACTGACTGAATCTGGTCCACAGCCAACGATTTGCGCTCCCAAATCATTAGGGAGACATATTTTGGAGCGGTGTCATGATTCGCCGTTAGCAGGGCACTAAGGTTTCCATCCCCGGAAGTTAGTATGGAGCCCACTGCCGAGGTCTATAAGTACAAAGACCAAGTGGAACCAATGGATTTCTGGAGGGAACGTGAGCAGAGTGACTCCAAAACTCCATCGCCAGGGCCAGCAGAACATCCCGAGCTGACAGTTACGTGTCAAGTTAATGTGGAGCCACAGAGAAAGGCAAAACGCCACGAGAAGGGTAAAGAACAATTTAAAGAAAGAAAGAGGCGAGAGGAAAGTCTTCTCCTTCTCAGTGAAAAATTGTATATATGTTCTTAGTGTAGGTGATTTTTTACTGTATATATANCCCGTTTACACCACTTACAATATTCTTATATTGGCACATCATAATAGCTAGGGATAATTTTGTGGTTGTCGAGGTGGTCTCCCCTTGCCTTCCTCAACGGTGTTTTAATGTGACACCATCACCCATAATGGCCACTCCACTGGGGTACAGACGCCTTTGCAGCCTCCTCACTGAGGTACAGACACTGCGTGGACTACCTTTCGTCTGGCCCCTACCTATATACCTATGGGTGACCCTACCAGGAACCTAGTTCCCACCAGTTCCGCTCTCTAGGTCATAAGAAGCCCTTCCACCACGACAAGGTTGTAATCCGGAGAAGGGTTAATATACATATTTTTCGTGAAATTAAAAATTTCACAATCACGTATTGCGGCAACATTCAAGATTTTCGTCGTAGAACAACCGAAAGTTGCCAGGAAAAAAATCAACTCCTTTAAAGCTTAACTTAATAAGAATTATTAATATTAAGGGTATAAGGATAATTCTTAGTTTAAGGTAAAAATACATAAAATAGCGAGTAATATTCAATAAACAAATAAAGTACTCTAGTAGAAGAGTTTCTTAGTTAATTCATTGGGAATTTAGATTTTTAAAATCACGATAAGAATTAATCATGAAGTACATGAAGAGGAGGCAATTTAAACATTTTGTGTTTACGACGGCAAATCACTTGATTAAATTTACTACTAATTGGGAGCGTTTCTTAATCAGCTCGATATCACTTTCTACGAGGTGAACAGTTATTTATTGCTCTTTCAGGTGACGATAAAATATGATACAAGTGGAAAAGGGAACACTTTTGTTTGACATCTTGGGAGAATATTTTTGTAATAACTAAGCGTAGAAAGAAAATTTCGAATATCTTTCCCATTTAATCGCAACTGGTGTTGTAGCTATCAATTTTTATATCCCAGTTGTGAATCGACATTAGGCTGAAAGTACATTCAAACGACGATGATTATTATGTTAGATTTACAAGATTCCAGGCCTAATTTCGACGAAGCAACAGATTATCTTAACAGATATCAAATCTTAACAGATCTAATCATATTTCTGCTCTCTGTCGAAGAGTAATTTACATTTTATATTTGTCAGGAATGCTTTTGATTTCCCGTGTTTGCCTGTAAACACCTTTTATACTGAAGTGCAGGTCGACGTTTCAATTCGAAATTTAAAGGAAAAACATTCGAAGGAGACGTACAGGTGAGAAATTTTCGATCGCTGCACAAAACACTCAGCACCAACTGCGATTTAGTATAATTTGGTTCGTTGGGTTTGGGTGAAAAATGGATTCTGCCTCACTTTGTGTTCTTCTGTTCGTCGGTGTCGGCTATTTTATACGTAAAATACGGTAATTGGAAGTAAATATTTGTGAGTTCGAACCGCAGACGAGATCGATTTACGCACGAGTGAATAAGTGAAATCGCTTTAAAACTGTCGCTTAAGCGCAGTAAATTATTTGAAGTATGTACTGGAAAGTTTCCATGTTTCATGTAAAATGAAGGTTTGAGAAAGGGAGGGCTTGACGTATGTACATCCAACGGCAGATATGGAATTCCTTTGGCCAATGAGAATTGCTGACACGTAAGGAAATACATGCGCAACGGCCGTTATTCGCAAGGAAAGTGTTTTCTGGCGAGTATTACGATTTTTCAGTTTGAGCTCTCGCAGTTGAGTTTCATGCTGTCTGAATTTGCTGCATTTAGATGAGGTAAATGTCAGTCACTTGCTTAGGATTTCAATTTAAACTTCGTTTACTTCATTTTGGCGCTCCTATCAATCCAAAATGAGTACTCAATTTCCTCACAATTTCTGTTTTCAGAAAAAGTGAAGTGGCGATCTTTGATGACATTTCGCACTGCTCTCTATGACTTTGATGTTTTCTATGCGTTTTTCTTCCGATAATGTAATTCTGCTTTTCTCATATTTTTTCATGATCTTTTGTCATAATTGTCGTATTCTTTTGTCATAATTGTGACACAGTCAGCAGTTATATATTCTCGATTTGAGTAATAAGTCATTTAAATTGATTATTTTATTTAAAATGGTCGAATGTTTCCTTATTCAATTCCGACCGATGTAATTTAGGTGGCGGAGGGGTCTGCTAATCGATTTTTCTTTGTGTATGTTTGTTAATAATAATAAGTGTTTAAATGGATGTAATTCATATTCCTGTTTCTATTAATGAAATTATTATTATTTTAGCAAAAATTCGCGGACATTTGATATTATTCTCTGTAAATACATCAGCCGAAGGCCGTTTGGTCATTCTTTCCACCATTTAATGCCAAAAGCTTATTAGAGGGAATGAGGCTATATGAAGTATTGACCCCCCGCTTTCCTCACTGCTCCAGAATAATACAGGTGGAAAAGGTGCAGCACAATGACCCAATGAGTATCCCTTTAGATAGCATTCGAGTGACCGTTATTAGGCATATCTCAGTCAGTTCATACTGAAGTAAGTTGAAAGTACTTTTCAAATGTTGGTTAAAATACGATAGATCGGTTGACGAAATGTCGATGGTATAAAATCTTCGTTGGAAGAATGCGTTTCAAATATTGCACACTCTCGGCTCGTTCTCCCGCGTACGATTATCGGAAATCCATCGATTTCTGAAAATAGTCTCGCGAACTGAAATTTCTTTTTCCTGCTCTTACGCTCTCCATCGGAACCTCTCAACTAAATCAATAGCACATTCATTTGCTTCTCTCACTGAATTTAAATTCGTGAGATTTACTTTACTTATCTATGGATTGCCGGAATGTGTTTGCCTTTTTATAAGAAATGGTACCATAAAATGGGTTGCGGTTGAAACTGAATAGTCGGAATTTATTCTTTAATTCATTATCTATGGTTTTATAATTATCATTGTTCTTCTCCTTTTCAGTAAACTGAGATCAGTGATGCTGCTTGAGATGCACCTTTGATTTTGAGTGCGCCTTTCACAAATAGATTTAAGCGTTTTCTTAGTGGTGATTCTGATTTTTTGCTGCTGCTTATTATAAATATACCGAAATAGTCACGTATTTTCCAGTTTTCGTCAAGTTGAGTATTATAGAACAATTGCCATTTGGTAATAAGATTTTCTTTGATATTTTCTATTTCGGTTCTCATTTCTCTCAAATTTACTTCTTTTATAGATTTATTTTCCATAGTTGTTTAATTTAGGTTTAACTTTCGTAAAAGAGAATAAATTTGAGTTTTTTCGTAGTGATTAGGCATACATGATCCTTGGAAGAAAGGATACGTGATAATGGATACTGTCCCTTTTCCTTCCAATATCTGCGATTCCAGGATCTCTCTTATAACTCATTCCTTTCAACTCTGTCTTACGTGAGAAGCGCTTCTTAAGAAAGGCCATTTGATGTTCCCTTTTCGTGCTTTCGAAAAAGAGACTGCTCTCGCCGAATCGAAGCTAATGGTTCGCAAAATATCGTGGTGAGAATCAGCTTATTTCGCAGCTTTTTCAAGCGCATTACAGTAGTGTTAGTATTCTACGGAGGAAGCGCAAGAACCTGCGATTGGCTTCTGTCGAAAAGTAGCAGACATGACTGCTCCATAAGCCACCACTTTGAACATTTTCTGTGCGCTCGCGAGATTCCATCTCTTACTCTTTTCAGAGGCATTCGAAGATCTTTTGAATATCCGGTAGTGTAATTTGGGGAAATATTATTTACTGCCGAGATTAAAACGAGTGTATCGCGAGTTGCGGAAAGTGTATCGTATTGCTTCATTATTAAGTAATTCGCGGCAGTATGGTGAATCGAAGGAGAATTTTTCATGTAAAGTTCCTTTGCTCGCTAATTTGCCTTTGAAAGGATTCGAGATTCTGAGCAGTTGTCGTTTGCATGAATTGAGACAACTGAAATATAACCATATGGCGTCTGTTTACGAATTTATGATCTCTTAAAACTTGAAAATTTAGATTATAAATCTCTAAAGTATGGAGCATTGCTAAATGTTGACAGTTTTCCATGAGAATTGACACTTTTTTTATTTTCTAAATTCGTTTTGTTATAAATTTATCCGAATTTAGCCTAATTTATGAATATCAGTTAAGGATTACGACCTGGACCATAAAAAATCGTTAAGGACTAGGAAGTTCCGCTCTGATATGGTTTTTCATAATTTCCTTTAAATTTTCGCCTTTGGACTTAGCTAAATCAGATGTTAAACATTCCTCGTTTGGCATTTAACTTCAATTTTGACTGCGAAATTCTTATTGGAGACTTTGGAGTCTTCCAGTATCACTGCGTTTTGGAATTCACTATAAATGGAGAAGCATATTAACCCTAGGGAATAAAACAGTTATTCCGGGAATCTTTGAAAGAAATGAATTTTCCCCCGATTAATCACAATTTGAAAACTTTAGTGCATCAGATGTGAACTCTTTTCTACTTCTCCCCCACCAATTTGCCAACAAAACAATGTCTCAAGTTGTAATTAATTTTCTTACGTCACGCGTCTGTCTCTGGAAAGACAGAATCCTTTTCTCGGCAAAGTAAAAGCTCTTCCGCCATTTTAGGTGGAGTTCTTGAGAAAGTTTCGCCTTCTTGAGCTATTTCATAAAAGAATATTTCCACATGTTAAATAACCTTCACTTATGTTATTTCCTACTTTTTTGATGAAGGCAAAGTAGCGGTTATATTGACCGGTTTTATTCCGGATGAAGGATGCTGCAAATATATTTTACCAAACGGAGAATGAAACTTGAGGCATAAGTAGTTCACGGTGCGCCTTGCAGACACTATTAACATTCACTTATTTACGGAAGTGAAGACAAGATCCGGAATGCCGTGATTTGTACTAAAAGATTATAAATTATAATTCTGCCGTAGGCGGAATGGTTAGTGCGCTTGCTTTTTTTCGCTGAGGTCCCTGGTTCGAATCCCGGCTTATGGAGTTCTTTTTTGGAATTTGGCACATATGGACTTTGTCGAGAAAGTGTCGTGGCCTTATTCTCACAAATCGAGCGAGACTTGGTGCCTTAACCGGAATTGGAGCCCGGTGTCTCATTGATACCACAGAGCATGATCACTAGGAAGCTATCGAACTAGAACCCAAAAGCGGCACTTATTTCACTCTAATATTCTGTTCTTTTATTAAGTTTCGACTGCCTAACTTGGATCACAAAGCTATCAGTTTATTCAGGCCAGTGGTGATTGATCACAAATCACATCGTAAGCCGTTGATACTCGGTCTACAAAGGGAAAAACGGAAATATATTTATGGAAAATCAGGGGAGACTGTTTTACTGACATGAGTAATAAATAAGGAAAATGGCTACTTTGCGTTCTGCCGAATCTAAAATGCTCTTCAAGTCTTGTGATCACTTTCCGCCTTGTTTGTCCAATATATTTTAACCCACATTCTGGACAAGTGATGTTGTAAATGTCTGACTTATCAAAGTTGTCTATTTTATCTTTCGTATTTCCTAGTAGATTTCTGATAGAGTGAGGATTATGAATGCAGATGGAAATGTCTTTTTCTCTGAAGGTATCCGCCAGACCTCTTGTTAATTTAGGAAAGATAGTTAGTTTTAAGTATTTCTTTGATGTAAAATTATTGGAATTCAATATAGTGTTATTGTTAATAAGTACTTTGAACTTCTATCTCTTCATTAAGGTGTGAACTAATTGTGGGTTGTATCCTAGTTTAATGGCTGTTTGTATAATCAAATCATGTTCTGCTTTGAACCTGTCTTTGTCAAAGGAAAATTTACGAGTCTGTGTATTAAATGATGGAAAGAGGCAAGTTTTTGACTGACTGGGTGAAAGGAATTATTAGGAATAAAGTTTAGACTGGCCGTGGGGTTTCTGTAAAGATCAAATTATAATTTATTGTTTTTACGAATTATAAGTGAAAGCTCTTTATTTATTTATTTAGGAAATACAATATANGAAAGCTCTTTATTTTATTTAGGAAATACAATATACAATATTTACTAAAATACAATAATAGTAATATAATTCAATATACATTATAAATGATTGCACGAGAAGAGATAAATATTACCATTAAGGTCCTCCTGAGCCATTAAGTAAATCTAGAAAGGATAATCTGTGGTCATGTTCCATTTCAACCGTAAATTTAATGGACGGGAAGAGGTTATTTAAGTTATCTAAAAAGTTATGAATATCATATTTGTTACGGTCAAAAATAGTAAAAATATCATCAAAATATCTGTACCACACTGTAGGAAAGTATACGAAATTTTGAGCACAGGTCTCTTCGAAATGTGACATAAAACATTAGCTAAGAAAGGTGATAAAGGATTGCCCATGGCACAACCATATGTCTGAGTGTAGAACTTGCCATTAAACTGAAAGCAATTTTGTTCCATGCATATTTTTGTCAAAAGAATATTTTCATTAACAATATAGTCACCAATATTAAAACCGGTCAGTAAATTCCTAAGAACAGATAACGTCTAAGGAATGGGAACACTAGAGAAGAGACTACATACATCAAACGAAACCAAAACTTCAAAATCCGACAAGCTTGTATTTTCTAACTTCCTGATCAGGTCCAATGAGTTAATTACAGAGTGAGAATCATTGAAGGGCATAGATTTAAACTGGTTATTCAACCAATTGGCAATTTTATTGGTGGGGCTGTTTATCGCTGAGGTAATTGGTCTCATGGAAGTGTTATCTTTATGTATTTTTGGCTAACAGTANCTGGAATCAAATTATTACTAAATTTGAGTACCTCTTTAGTTTGTGTAGTATATTTCTTAATAGGGTTTCTAGATATTGCATTATAAGATCCATCTTTTAATAATTTTTCATAATTGGCAAAATATTGAGATTTGTCTAATATGACCACAGAATTGCCTTTATCAGCTTTAATATAAAAGCAATCTTTGGCTTTAAGTTGTTTTATAACTTATAACTTATGTTGTTTCTTGGCTTATTAACAGTAGATAGGTTCTTTGAAATTTTGGTCAAATAAGATTGTCTTAGGGAGTATTTGGTCTGCTCATTGTAATACTCTAATGATGATTCAATATTAATAATAATTCTTCCAGAGGGGAAGTTGGAGGAGGAAGAGAGAATTTTAGACCATTATTATTAAATAACAGTATTAAATAACACAAACACCAAAAATACAATAAAAAAAATTTTTACGTGTTCAAACCTATCACTCAGATACCTTGGGTAACTGCTATGCTTGTTCAAGTTGTTGTTAGACAGTTTTACAAGTATGTTAAATTTTTTACGTAATTTAGGATTCTTATTTAAATATTTTATGTTATTAATAAAAGACACTTTCTCAATAAACTCACACCATATGGTAAAACCTATATTGCTTAATTTTTTTGTAATTTGTAAATGAAAATTGTAAGCCAAGATTTCCAAATTGGACCTTTTACTACATAATGAGCTAATTTCAAATTGAAACCATTTGGAGTGTGCGTATTCAATACTTTCAGGATATTTTTTGTCTTGGGAATTATGTCCATGAATTTGGGAATTACGTGGTGAGCCTTGCATTTCTTCAGAAACCGGATATCAGCCACTATATTATTGATATTGATATGCAGACAGAAACTTGTTTAATAGTCTGGAGTCTAACTGGTGGTTGTGTGTAAGGCTGTAAGTGCAGCAAAGAAATATAGGTAATATAAAAGAACACAAACACCAAAGGGTTTAGTCAAAGCATAAAACAAAAGCAGTGTAAAATGCAAAGAACTGAGCACCAGTGGTGTAAAGTCAAGTGTAAAAGAGTAATGAGTGGAGAATCCCTAGGGGAGTCAGTCAAATCAATAAATACTAACCCAGAAAAAAGGTTAAATTAAAGAAGAAATTGTATAACTATGATTAAAATATCGTCTGCTCCTTGAGCTTAAGACTTTACATAATCGATAAATTCAATCTCGTGCCAAGGCAGCAGTTTCGCGTCTTCTAAAAATGTATCTAAATCTATGGTCTTAAAGTCGCAACATCGAATGAACTGTTTACATTTTGGTACTTTTAGTGAATAAGCCAAAAATAAAATATCATGATGAGAAATCCCAGGAGCTGGGAGTTGACCATGCAGTTTTACTCTCTCGGGATTATTTGTAGCGATGTGGTGAATCCAAGTGAACGAAGTTGCCGTGTTATATGGCAAAATAGTCAGATGGATGAAATGACAAAATAGGTTATGCGCTTCGGAGGAGTTTCGGAAGAATGTTGAGCCATTATCATCAGCGTTTAAATTTGCGTTTAAGTCACCCGTGATTAATATCTGCTCGTATTTATAACGAATGTTTGATAATTCTTCATTCATATCATTTCAATTTTCAATTTTCTGGGAACGGTGTATAACTCTTAATAGTATCTTTTTATGCTCAGCAACTACTTCGACAAATAGAAATTCCGGTTTCCTAGAGTAATTTGGATTGCTAAGATACAATTTTGCATTGAAGGTCGCTTAGTATGAAGATCGCAACTCCCCTTTTGCTAATACTGTCGTTGCGGTTGTATACGCGAAAGGTTGCGGAAGGAGTATGAATGGTTTTGGTTTGAACATGTCTCCGAAATCGCCACAGCGTGAATATTCAGGAATGAATGAACGCATCGAGGTGAGGCATAAATGAGTCGCGTTAAGCTTATTTGTAAGGATATGTTGACAGAGAAGAAGACCTACTGCGTGGAGTTTCCGTCACGGAGACTCACGATGCCTCAGCTCAGAAATAACAAGGTTCGAACACAAAGGCTTTGCATTGAGGGAATACCTCCTGGAGTGCGAAGGTATACGAGTGCGTATATCGGTGCGGAAGAGAAATGGAAATATTTTTTGGAGTCTTGGGGAGATTTTAACACTTGTGAGGCGTACCTAAAAAATGTATTGCATAGTGTTCAAAAGATCTTATAAAGTTATATATTTAGGGATTTGACAATATGGGGAGGTATATGTAACCGTCAAAGTAGTGACTTACTACGAGGTGCAGTGGTTTGTTCAGTCAGGGTGATTTCAATCCAATTTGTGGAACCATTCGATAGCTCTTTCTGCAAAGTATATAACACTTCTGGTCGATAGAGGGACTCGTATGGGACGCATTGGTTTACTATAAACCGCCACTATATCCACAATGTTCAAGGATTATCTGATTCATCAAAGAAGCAGAGCAATTTTGAGGAAATTAAATACCAAAGAGCTACTAAGGGCTGCCGAGAAATGGCGATACAATTACCTAAAATGGACCCTGAATTATTAGAAATAGTGTAGGTTTTTAGACCCAGACGATTTCCAATAATTCAGAGTTTGGCAAAATGGAATAGAAGAGGGCGAGGACTCCTTGTTTCAAGAAATAAGAAAAACGCGAAGTTAAAATTAACAAATCAAGAGAAATGACATCCAGTCGCCGAAATTCCGTTCATCAAACACCGATAATAACATAATTTCCATAATAAAAGACGTTATTGTCTCTACCAACAATTTATCTCTTCAAGTCGTATAAAATTCTTTGAGCGACTCTTGAAGCAAAAAATCATACGTAAAAAGGACGAAAGTAAGGGAAACTTCAAACCCATAAGACGCAAATTGATATTTTCACTTGCAGATTCGGAAAAAAGCTACGAGCGAATTTTAATTTTCGCGAATTATAGAAAGGAAATGGGATAGGAATATAAGAAAATCAGCAACCTAGACATTTCGAGCAACCATAATTTATCAATTGTTTAACTGATTGTCGTCACCATTTCTCTTGAAATCGCCCTCCGAGTACAGTCATGAGCAAAAAAAAACTTATAAATTGCGGGTAACATAAGATTCGGGATACTCTTAAAACTCCTTCTGCGGAACATGTTGCAACACTGTATGAAGTCTACCTCAAATATAACGGTACTTATATTCGCTGCAAGGGTTCGGTTTACAGAAATGGTAGGAGCATCGCGAGCGGCTACTATAGCGGACACCCATTTAGAAGGACGGACCTAATTTAAGAAACGCATTGATGGAAACGTTGCGTATACGTGATGGTAGCTCAAAATGTATGAGTTATAGACAGTGCAGATTGAATGAATTCGCAATTTAGAATCGTCAATCAATTCTAATACGTCTTTTTACCACAAAATAACGTTATGGACCTCCGACTCGCCGATTCTCTAATGGAAGGAGAACAGGTGCATGGAGCAGTCGTATTTTCTTACCTACTGTCACCAACATTATCACAAATATGCCCGATATGTAATCTCAGAAAACTGTTCCAAAAAATGATGGCGAACCTTATCTCGGATATTTCACATGGATCTTTAGTAATAGTGTTTCTATTAGAACTAACCTTTGCAATGTTACGTAAGTGGGTTCAGGTATTGAAAGTAATGAAAAGAAAAAGCATTTATGATTAAATTTTATCATATTCGCCGGAATTTGTGGAACAAAGTTGGAAGGGAAATTAGAATACTCTTTCTTCATTCCTTAGCATTTATGATTTTTATTTATAGCCTCGATAAGAACTTATCGCACACACAAAATTCGGTTAGGAGATTTAAAGAACATATATTCATTTTAAACTTCTTTCCGCTCACATTCCCAGGAATTACCGCAGAACATATTATGCTCCCTTAGCATAATATTTCACTCTAGAGTTGATTGGTTTTTCTTTAAGAGAAGTTGCTAAGGAGTAATAAGCGGTGCATCAGGAGGAACTTGGATCACCTGCATCCGAACTCATTTCTGAAAGAATGAATTTATTACTTTGAATATTGATCGCAGATCCCTTCGGTGTTCGCTTTCGATTAATTTACTAATTAATTACTTTCAAATTTTGTATCGATGAAAGTTAAGGCAACAATAATGAAAAACACCCTAAAACAATCTACACATATTACCGAAAACGTTATCAGCACCGAATAATAAAATAATCCCTAATAACATTTACGAAGTCGTTAACTTCCTGTTTCATTACTTTCAATACCTGAACCCACTTACGTAACATTGCAAAGGTTAGTTCTAATAGAAATATTATTACTAAAGATCCATGTGAAATATCCGAGATAAGGTTCGCCATCACTTTTTGGAACAGTTTTCTGAGATTACATATCGGGCATATTTGTGATAATGTTGGTGACAGTAGGTAAGAAAATACGACTGCTCCATGCACCTGTTCTCCTTCCGTTAGAGAATCAGCGAGTCGGAGGTCCATAACGTTATTTTGTGGTAAAAAGACGTATTCGACTTGATTGACGATTCTAAATTGCGAATTCATTCAATCTGCACTGTCTATAACTCATACATTTTGAGCTGCCATCGCGTATACGCAATGTTTCCATCAATGTCTTTTTTAAAATTAGGTCTGTCCTTCTAAATGGGTGACAGCTACGGGAGCCGCTCGGAATGCTCCTACCATTTCTTTAAACCGAACCCTTGCAGCGAATATAAGTACAGTTATATTGGACATGGTCTCCTTACAGTGTTGCAACATGTGTTCCAGTGAAGGAATTTTAAGAGTATCCCGAATCTTATGTTACCCGCAATGTTTTAAAGTTTTTTTTGCTCATGACTGTACTCGAAGATTCACGATGTTCGTTTCTTAGAAGAAATTTTAAAATATTTTTAGGAAATTTCACATCTGAATTGCTGACAGTCGCCAACACTCTCTGTTGCCTCACACGTTCGAACGCACAATACATATTCTTCTTATCTCTCTTTTCGGTAACTCTTCCTTATTGGCGTAAAGTACAACTATTCCCAATTGCGCGGTATCAGTTCTGCACTTATTCATGCACGTACTCAGAAAATTAAGGAAAATAGGTCGTAGGTGTATAGATATGGAAACAGCACAAATACTTCAATAGCATATTGTTCCTATGAGCCTACATACTGGGCAGATACATCAGTATGAGAATCCCCCGCCAGAGGTCGATATACTCTTGAAGTTTTAAATTTAAATTACTCAAGAACCTAACTTAAATTACTTTATTTATTACCCTCTATACTCCTACATTACATGTCATATTTTTTAAGTGTCTTATTCTTCGGAAAACACAGTATCTATCGCTTCACAGGGAATAAATCTCCGAAAATGTTTCGAAATTTCTTTTGTTGAAAGACGCGGAGAATAGAAGAGAATTAGTACTTTAGATTTACGGAACTTTTAAGTGCACGGAGTCGAACAGAAATCATGAAACGAAGAGCGGCGGTGAAAGCATTTCTGCGATATCTAAACGGACACAGAGAAAAAAAGGTTGGCCGCAAAAAAAAAGAAAACGCAGAGGGCGTTCGGGCGGCGCTGGATTCGATGCGGCGGTCGAATGAATTATCGAAACAGTTACGCATCGACGAACTCGAAATGTCGAATATAAAGGAATCGAGGAAAATGTCGCCGAATGATCGTCCAGGTGTGCAACAGTGCTCAGAGAGAATGCCACTGAGCGGGGGTTTGACAGAAGATTCAGTTGATGCGTTTTCTCCGATTCAGCCACAAATAGGCACAATATTTCATTCATTATAGACACTAGCGAGTAAGATAAAAGGTAGTCCACTATCCAGCCATTAAGAAACTCACCGAGTATTCCAGGGAAATATTTTCTGATTTCCAGGGTGTTACACATCCCCGAATAAGTTCAATTTTGTCCAAAAACTAGACGTGGTGATTTTTAAGCACCCTGAAATGGTTCGTAGGATCGTTATGATATTGTTTAGGTATAAGAGAAACACGGACAAGATGGAAGATCGCCCGGAGTGCATAGGTTTGAGGTCAAATAACGTTAGTCTAAGTGATTACTTCATCATAAAAATAACTCTTTATTCTTCATATTTACATACGTCTTTTTGGCTCATCTTTCACAAAGATATTGTACAAAACTCTTGTTTGACTGTATCCCATCTGAATGGAGAAAGAGCACGGCTACGTCTAATGAAAACACAGTCATCGACAAGTTTCTTCCTCTCGGGGGATTTTCACTCAACTAAAGCGCAACAAAAGCCAAGGAAGGACCAAAAGAGTGTAAAACGTACATTTGTCCAGGTCAACCGCCAAATTCCCTCTTTTCCAAGTTAGCGGACACCCTGAGATATCAAACTCTAGGGTTGATAAACCTTACAGCGGAAGAAAGCCAAATTAGGAACCATACGGCCAACTATGAAACCAAATCATTAGGCCTAATACTTACAATACAAATTTAATCGCTGATTATAGATGTGGTAATATTGTTTCATTTTCTAAACAAGGTTAGGAAAAGAAATCATTCACATTCATTTTCGGAGGAGGCCATGGCAAACGCACTTTATCAGCGTATATTTTAATCAATTTTTGAGGATTAAAGGTCCCGTGGAATTCGTTAAAAACTTTCCAAAGCATACATTCCACTCGCTGGTTCAAATTACTTATTACTTAATTAGAAGGAATAGTCGTATAAAATCAAGATAAGTACCAAAAAGAGGGCAATTGAATACAGAATCTTATTATTGTAGTAGAATGTCGCTTTCTTTTCGAAATTACGAGAATTTAGATAAAATATGCGAATATTTTGGGGTTGTAAACAACCCGTCCCCCTGACGACCAATGCGATTGTTGATTCCGAGTTCAGGCATTTTCCCATAAGAATGCATATATTTATATATCGTCAATTGCTTCTAAGTAATTGACGATATGAAGAGGAGGAAATAATTCAGAGATTTTAACTATTACAGTCACGAACAATTTGTAGTGATGAATCGCAGGGGCAACAAAAATACGTAGCACCGTAATGAACTAATGGAGATAAATGAGTAACTTTTCGTCTATCAATTCGGACTCTTGACATATTTTACGATTAAGTTTGCGGTTAGAACCAGAAGTTGAAAATCATAAAAAATTGCTTATTAACTTGAGACAAGTTCCATAAGAAGGAAATTCCATAAAGATTCCCATTCTTATCGTTGATTGTAGATTTCGGCTTCGAACTTATTAGAAAATTAGATTAGAAAATTTTTGTTTTCGATAACCTGTCCCACTGGACTAAACTATGATCCCAGATGTTTTCTCTTACATACAAATACGTATACTATATTTTTTCCGACATCTATTTTCCCCGTTGAGAATCAACGGGCTCTTCAGCTAGTTGCAAAATACATTTAGAAAGACAGGCACATAATCAGAGTACCAATACAAAGTGACGAATGCATACAAATTTGAAGTAAATTGAGTTAAAGATACTTATAAAATTGCAAACTTCTAACGTAGCCCTTATTCTAAAAAGTAACGAAAGTATTTCGTCATAAGTCTGAAGATATGAACTTTCGCATCTTCGCAAAATTAGCCGCTAACCCTTCCAAAGCTGCTCCTGGCAGAGTGACAATTTAAAAACCGCGCTTCCGACAAATTGCTTCTCTGTCACAGAAGTCGAATCGCAGCAGTATTGTCATCAAGTCATTCGCACGAAACCCCCCATACAGCCCGGGAATCGAACCCGGGACCGCTTTCACCAAAGTCGAACGCGGTACCTGCTGGTATGAGCATTAATTAGCGCAATTATTCCCACAGTAACACAAGGACGATAAAGCCATTCAGGAGGCCTCCATTCCGCTTCCAGTTCCACTCCATATTTACTAATAAATGTCAATTTTTAAACTGCACATTTCCCACCAAGTTTTCTAATTAAGAGGATTTCCTTCTGCGAGGAAAAAGGAGACGAAAAGAATTCTTTCACTTACCTGTCGTGAACTCAGCCTAGGTTCCCGGATAGCGAAGTTGGCAACGCGTTCGACTTCAATAAAAGCGGTCCCGGGTTCGATTCCCGGTGGGAGCCTAAGCTGTCGAAGCACTTTTAACAATTCTACTATACTGAGCTCAGCCATTACTTTACAACAGGAAAACAGTACCAATCGGTTGAGTACTTCATAAAGATCCTGCGTTTTATTCTTCACTTCCTCATTTCAAAATACACCCAAGAATACGTTCCTTGACAAGCAATAAGGATCAATACCTGCCGATTTCCAGTCGCCCATTGACAAGTTGCCAATTGTCAAGTTTTTGACAAAATGTCCACGACAAAAGGCCTTCATTGAACCCTCTTTTTATACCAAGAGAGTATGGATTCAGGCTTGAATTAGCTCCTGTCGCGGACAGTTCCGATGATTTCCAGAAACGTTATTGGCCGCCTCTTGATTCCCCCAAATTTACGAATTTCTATTGTCCTTTGTTTTGCGCATTTCGGCCTAATTGCTCCGTGAGGGAAGACCCACCGAGAGTTCGAGTCGGATTCTCCTAGGGGAGAGACGTCAGTGTGCAACGCGAGTCACCTTGAAGTGATTTCACCGCGGACACTTGGTGAAGAAGTTTGATTGTGTTTAAGACAAAGAAGTTATTAGCAAAGTATTTTCAGTTAAGTTGTTTGATATTCCAACCTTTTGTTAATCGACCATATCACATATTGTCATATTAATCTGTGTAATTACCAGTCCGAATTGTCTATATTATAATTCTAATGTTATTTGATGGTATTACTTTTATTAGGGCATACTATTATTTGGGGCATATTTTAATATTATTTTTGGGGCATTTTTTTATTTAGGGCATAAAATTATTTTTTAATTACACTGGTGACTTATTCTCGATGTTTTTGGCTATCTACATCTCATAATATGCAACTGATAGACCACAAAAGTAATCTAATGCACTGTTTGGTGGATTTTCCGGAATTCTAATTTCATCGGAATTTTCCTGATCCACCCAGACCGGTGCACCGGTTTGGCCTAATAGTTCCTAGTTTATAAATAAAATGAGTTTAAAAATCAGACTAAAATCCATCAATTTGAACTCCGAATATCTACTGACAGAGAAAGCCAGTGGCCGTGGTGGAGTGGTTAGCGTGAGCGGCGGCAAAGCACGGGTTCGATTCCGAGCTGCTGCTTCTTTCGTCTTTTTCCTTCCTTTTCATCAAATACCTTTTCGTGACCTTTCGTTTATCGCTTCACGAAACCGCGGCTTAAGAACGGATCTCATCTTCTGGTGAAAATAGCAACTTTCTTGCGCCACCGAAACAGAGTTTCAAAAATCGGTATCTGTGTGCAAAATTTGTAAATCAATCCGAAATTCAAACTAAAATCTGAAAGACGGTGTAAATAAATTAGAAACGAAGTCGAATCCCAAGTTAGCTGCCGTTACGATGGCAGATCACATTTCGCACAACTAATGCAAAAGCATAGAAAATAAGAGCCTACTTTCCGCAGTCAACCGATGTACTACCGTAATTTGGTGCCGTTAGCCGATTTCCAAGGGTTTGCAAACGGCTAAACTAGGGTCCTATTTTAAAATGTCTCCAGTGAGAGCTTGTTAAATATCACTCGCTTTTACATCAATTTTCCTGATTTTTTCTTTTTACTATAATGTTATCACTATCATGTGATTTATTCTGCAAGAAAGAAATCGTAGAAGCACCAATTGGGAGGTGAGGGTTAGTCGGTGAAATATTTAACGAACGTATTTACGGCTTCCTGCCCAGTGTAAAATATAAAGAACGGAAAAATAACCGATCACAGTAATTGCTATTATATTATATATTACGAAAAGAGAAGAGTAAAAAAACTTTTAAAAATCCAACACCAAGTGGAAACGAACCCATGTGCCCCAAATCCAATGACGCTACCACTGCGCCAGTATATGTCGTGGCGAAAGTAATGGATATTCAGCAGCATTCATTTCCTTCTTGTCAATTTTCTCTCGAACCCGGGCGTATGGGAAAGAAGCCCGTCACACTTTTTACACACACTTCTACTTCCATATTAAGTTGGCCCCATCACGATTCTGAACATCAGTCTGGAGTCCCAGTCGTGTCGCTATTTTTCACACTTGTTATTCCTTTGGGATTTTCGTAGGTTTTACAATCTACTAAGTTACCTTCCTTTCCTTTATCCTTGTGATTTCCTGGGGGGAAATAACCTCATAACACCGCTTTGTGAGCCGGTTGCCTCGGTGAGGACCTCGGACGGCAGGTTGTGCCACTACGTGGAGACTGCCAGTCTTGCTCATAAAGCATTCCCTTAACAGTGTGAGAGAGACGCGGCACGGTAGTTCAGTGGTTAGAATACCTGCCCGGAAAGTGGGAGACCTGGGTTCGAGTCCCAGTCGTGTCGCTATTTTTCACACTTGTTATTCCTTTGTAAATGTAAACATTAAAAGGTATTACTCAAATCATCAGACATCGTTAAAACTAAAACTACACCACCGAGGGAGTAACATAAATTTGGGAGACTCTTAAGTAATTTAGTCGATTATTTTCAATGAAATCAATTCGGAACCGTTCCCATCATTTCTGAGGGAACGAGTACCTAGTTGTTCAATAAATGCCTTCCTTGTGAGAACGCCTTAATTTTATCACAGTCACGTCAGAAAGGGTCGTACCTTTGAAACTCGTTAGGATTTTACAAATACGTTCCGTTTCGCCAGCCTATATATAAGAAGGGCATTGATAAGACTGTTTCAGCTACGAGCAGTTACCCTTTTTGTCTGAGAGACTCATGAAAAGCAAAGCAAGAATGAAAGAGGCCACTACGCTTTCAATCAGGCCTCTAAAAAGGTCTCTTAAGCATGAACCTAAGGCAGGAATTACTGATGCGAGCGCCAATACACGTCGGTGTGCCGCAAGAGGGGTGCGGTATGCCTTTATCATCATCTACAGCAGTCTACATTAAAACAGGCATTTATACCCACGAATTTGCAATGATCAAACATTCATTCCAGTTAAATGCATCCCAATTAAAAATGTAATTACTTTTATAATAGAAACAATTCATTGTACGTTAATGATCTCGTACTCTTAAATTTCAGCTCAACCTGGCTATGATACGCATGGTTTAGAGTGCCATGGATATCAACTTCACTCACCAAACGTACTCTTCTGAAAACTCCTTTATTTCTGATCGACGTCCTTTTGATTTCTTCCGCCATCGCGAAACTTCATTATTTAGAAAACAACTGGAAATTAGCTCAGAGAGGTTATGTTAGAATAAAATCGTCTTTAATATCTCGTTTGGTAAAGAAGTATTTGCAGAATTAAATGTCGCCAGCCAGCACACTAAATTTCGCGCAAGGCATGTTGAATGGCGATCATTGGTGGTTCCAGCAGATTGTCGTCCGATTGGAATAGCATTTCGGCGGATAAACGTGGACTTCCTATAAGTACTTTATAATTCAATATCCTGCATCAAACTGTCTGGATTTGAGACAATCGTGGTGAAATATCGACCTCTTCATTTCTTCTTTTTCGCCCGCTAATAGAAAACAAATTCCATTTTACGTTTGAGTCAATGCCTCCGTAGAAAAGGACGAAACGCCAACGCACAATGGTCATCACATTAAAATCCTTAGAATTTATTACGACACAGAAAGAGTTGTGTGTACAGTCGATGAGTATACTATAAGTATACTCAACTATACCTCATTCAGGAACAAAATTCTCTAAAATACCTGGAAGGGGACTTAGCAGACAGTACGAAACATTAAGCCAAATAAATAACATTTGCTATACATGAACCGGTATCCCAACCGGTTAGCCCAATCATAAACGGGTTACCGATTAATTGCGGGGTTCAAACGTTTGGTCGAAATATATGGAAAAAAAGCGCCCAAAAGGTTGACAAGGGTATTGGAACTTAGTTCGATTAAAAAAATCTGATAACGTCCACAGAAAATGCACTTTGAAAACGCGACCAGTTTTCAGGATTTTCGGTGGACGTAGTTTTTATTTGGCCAAATGTGAGGAAGTCCCAACAGATATTGACAGAGTTATTATAGAACCCACCAAGTATTGAGCTAATTCTCTAATTTTCAATAAGGAATGTTCACAAACTTGTCGACTTCGCGGCTTTAATTTCGATATTTGTATCCTTCCATTGAATGAATTTGTATCCTTCCATGTTTAGAATGACAGTATTCGTCCGTAGTTTAATCGAGACGTCCTTCCAATTCTTTTCCCAAATTATCGTTGACGAAAAGTCTAAGAAAGATACTCAAAGAACTCAGAGACTCAAACAGCAATTCAAACATCCGACGAAATCTGGTAAATATCACCATTACAACCATTTCATACGAAACATCGAATTTTAGAACATCAACCAAATATAACGACAAAACTTTCGAATTCCAGTTCGAATCCCGGCTAATCGGACTTTTCCGATTGGGGAATGGTTGTGTGTGTTTGTGAATAGTAATAACTATTAAAATGGATGTAATTGGGTTTAACCTGTTTCCATTAACGAAGTTATTATTATTAAAAATATAAATATCAAACTCTGTGATGAGCGCTAATCTGAAATATTCCGAGTTTGCTTTTCCGTCGAACCTAACGAAATTACCGAAAACCGCTAATGACACACACAGAGGAGATCCGTGTCGTTTTAGAAACTATTAAACCGTCGCCTATAAAAATCGGCAACATACAAATACAGCGAATGCGATAATTAGAAATTCCGATCGGTGAGGAGGAAAAGTAACTACTCAAAGTCACTTCATTCTCACTTCGGCGATTGATTTCCGATAACTCGCGCTAAATGATTAATTGAGAGAACTAGAAAGGCTTAAATCGCGATTATTATTATTCTGTTGAGTATGCAGCCCGAGGACCTCAACCCCTCTACCATTAGGTACGAAGAGCTATGTGACGGAAATGAGGCTTACTAGGCAAGATGAGGAGTGAGGTAGTTTGCTCTTGCTTCCCTCACTGAGCCAGAATGCTCTCCGTAGAACAAGTCAACGTAAGCAAGCACAATGACTCCAAAAGTAAAACTTTTCGTATTACTGCCATTATTCAGCGTCACTCATACCTCAGTACGTACATATGTTTTCTTCCTTTCGGTAGGTTCATGTACTTTAATAACCTCAGCCAATCGCCATTAACTCCACCTCCCGGTATCCACCCCCATCCTTTATGCCATCTAACAACTTTTGTCTCTGTCTTCCCATTTGCTTTTCCCCTTATATTCTTCCCTCAATAACATTCTTTAGCGATCCCTCTCGTTTCAGCATTTGATCCATCCATTTCCTATGACGACTTTTAATTACTTCGATTAAAACCTTCTCTTCCCCAACCATCTCTACCAATGTGTTTGTTTTTCTATCCACCCAGCTCACCTTCTCCATTCTACGCCATACCCAAATATCGAAGGCCACTAATCTTTCGATGTCCTATTTTTGTAAGGTAAATCTATTTCGAAATCGCCTGCGATAACTATATCGTCTGGATACCTTACCACCCAGCAAAACACTCCACGCTAAGGATTTTACCAATCTTTTCCTGATTCCTTTAACAATACCTCTGGTTATCAGTTCGTTTCACGAAAGCTTCCTTCGCCAATGCTACTCTTTTTCAAACCTCATCTGTATGCCTCCCATCCCAAGAAAGAACACTTCGCAAAGTAAAAGAAATTACCTACCTGTTCTAGCTTCTAACCATCGTCACTGTTCGTTGTCTTAGCTTAATTTACTTGGTAAATCTCATTAATTTATTTCCAAATGTCCTTGATTTATCGTTTAGTGGTTATAGTATTCATAAACCCATTTCGGAATAGCATACAATAACTATATCATCTGAAGGCCTTACCAAATTCATTTCTGCCAACTTTCTCTCCCTTGTCTATTTCTTCCCAAGCTTCATTAACCATTCCCTCTGCATTTAGCTATTAAAAAGCGATGGTGGCAATGGGCAGCCTTGTCTTACCCCTTCCCTAACTCACCCCATTCTGATTCCCCATCACCTATTTTATCCCGTGCTGTTTGATTTAAGAAGAAATTTTGCAAGAAACCCCTATCTTTCCAGTCCAACCCCAACGGACCGAGTCCCGTGTACGCCATTCACAATATTGGCACATCATATTCATGGGGTAAGTAGTCGAGGTGGTCTCCCCTTGCCTTCCTCAACGGTGTTTTTAATGTGACACCATCACTCGTAATGGCCACCCCACTGGGGTACAGACGCCTTTGCAGCCTCCTCACTGAGGTACAGACACTGCGTGGACTACCTTTCGTCTGGCCCCTACCTATATACCTATGGGTGACCCTACCAGGAACCTAGTTCCCACCAGTTCCGCTCTCTAGGTCATAAGAAGCCCTTCCACCACGACAATGTTGTAGTCCAGAGAAGCAAACCTCGGTAACTTTTATATCATCACAGTATAAACAACACAGGCAAAGATATATAAAAGATACATTTTCTACATTCTCTTCCACAGGAAAAATGAAAGAAAATGTATTCATCAAGATATGATAACATGACCATAATTATTAATTATTAAATACTTCAAATATCAACAAAATATACTGCGATATTTTAATAATACTGTAGACATATCCAAAATTTCAGTAATCAGCCTAATAAAGTCTAAGTGTTCATGTTAATCTAATCATTTAAAATCACTCCAGCCTAAAAAGATGTCCAATATTCATTCTTTAAGACGTACTTTATATTTTTGCAGATTTAGTTGAGTTTAGCGAGTCGCGAGATCAACCGTTGACTTTCTTTTTCACTAATAACCTTGAGGTTAGCAAATACAGCGTGTTGTATGGGAATTAACATATGTTGTTAACCTGAATACTTTCAATTACGATAAAATTGTACACTACTTACGGACTAAACAAGAATGATTATTTCGTACGCATTGAGATTACCGACGAGAAGTGACTTCACGAAAACTAAGCGTAATATACCTTCGTTGTGCGTCTGGAGAAAGCATTAGCCTACACTACATTGCCTTTATTTAATAGTTTAAATTGAGATAAAAACTCATTCACTGAGATAACTAAAAGAGCTTATTTTCAGTTGGCGGTATTCGCAAGATTAGAAAACTAAATTACTTAAATAAGTGAGGGAAAGACGACAGGTTCTGCCCCATACTTAGGAGAGGGAATGAGTCTTACTACGAAATATGAGGAGTGAGGTAATTTGCGTTCTATTTTCTTACTGAACCATAAATAAAGTCACGCAAGTGGGACAGATTGGCCTTACTAATTAACCGCATTCAATAAGGAAAATTAATTCGATCCTTTCATAATCATAAAGTACCGCATTCATTACAATTCCAGTTTTTAATAAGAACTAACGGTATGTGCCATTTAATGCTCACAATCCAGGCATGCATTACAAGGCTTTTTGTTGCAATAAAAAGAAAAGACACGGTCTTCATGAACATAAAACGGCACAAAATTTCACGAACACTAAGCAGTCCATGAAATAAGGATATCAGAATGTTTGACAATTTTTAAATGAATTTAACTTATTAAATAAGATTAAGACTTCCTTGGGCAAGTTTACAACCAATGTTGCAGTCGCCAAAACGGGCAACATGAATGCCCGTTTTGGCCGACAAAGGCCTTATTTTCGGAAATTAAATCAGGAAAATGAAACGATCTGGAAAGAGAGATCCCTTTATTTACATCACATAGTGAACTGTAAAAATGCTCAATGCAAATAATGAAAGGAATGTAATATATATTTATAAGTAAACACAAGTTCAAAGAATACGAAACTCAAAGAAATCATATCTAAATTTAAAGTTTCTATATTTAGTCCACTATAGATGGATTTTAATTTCAAATTTCGATGAAAAAATCTGTACTCGACCTATACACCGGACATCTTGATTGGTCGCACGAATTTAGTGATCTTACAGTTGGTCATGAGGAGATAAACATATCGTAAACAAGCGAACCTGGCCAAGTATTTGAAAATTCAAATTTATTGTAATAATTTCGTATACATATTTTCGCTTATTTGAAAGCACCGTAGTTTAAAGTTTGCTAAATTATAACTCTTTATTCCTGGGTACTTGAAGATATACACATTGGAAATGTCTACAAGTTACATTCGATGTTAACCCACCGCAATTAACTTTGTTACTTCCCCTTAGATTAAGGAATAATAGCGAAAGAAATTTGTATCTTACGTGCAAACTCTAGATCGGTCTATAGATATTCAAATCATCAATAAGAGAGAGCACCAAGAAAGCCGAGTCTGAGCGGCAACGTAAACAATTGAACGTGAGGGTGGCGTGCAGCTGCCTTCATTTTTACGACTTAAGATAATGCTCCCGACGAAGGACTTGCTTGGAATCCATGCCTTGCGACAATCACCTTCCAGTGGCAACACAGAAAATAAAAAATATCTTCTTAACCAACCTTTCGATGGAACATGATGATAGATAGTTTGAAAGACCTCTGAATAATTTATAAATGTTACCTTAACAATTAATTAACTCCTTATGGACAACTATTTCTGAAATGACAGACCATTTTGGTCCAAAGCTAATCGAGTAGTTTTATTTTACCCTACGATCTGTTGAAATCAGTTTCACTAGGTGATTGCGTTGATTTTGGTTTCTCCAATTTTGAAATACAAACTCGGTACACAATAAAACGAAACTGGACCAACCCAACACGCCACATACTGGGGTCACATTTACACATTTTCACCCGCAAGCATTCAGTAACCTAATGTTGTTGTCATATTAAGACCCTTTATTGTATGGGCTTCATTTCTGTTAGCTTCTTCAATGCTCTGCGGTAATTAGAGACCAGAAGTAACTATCCTACCAGGCGATTACTCGTTTTCTCCCGTTGTTCTCGAACACTGTAAACGGAGTTGACAAAAAGAAACGCTTCACAGTTGTAATATGAACAAAGAAATACATTTGTAATGCTTAAATCGTATCATATGTTATTTATGTATATTTTACGAACTAAAATTTCATTTTCTGTACTTAATGCACTCAAACCTTACCAAAAGGCCTTCAGGGCTGAAGGTTATTGAGGCGAATGTGATCAAGATTTTGGTGGAAGAATCATTTCGAAACTACCAATCAGGGTAAGCACACCATCTACGTTATAACTTTTGTAAAGGGATATAAAGG
>KZ309333.1:183904-217665 GCA_000376725.2 Ladona fulva | reverse complement strand
TTCATTTAATTCATCTGAATTTACTGTAAATTCGTTATTACATTTTTATTTAATTAGTATTCATATATTTAATTACAAGAATAGGTTTTTGCAGGTTAAAAAAATTTATTTGAAGTTTTCAAGGCAATGAAAGACGATCCTGGTTATAATATCAACTTCGTTGCTTTAATTGAAAGGCATCCTTGTATATTACATTACATCCTCGCTCTACATTAATGACTGTCCCAATATGCCCCATAGTTCCACATATGACTCGGTTCATTGACTAATCATAAACTTTATCGAAACTTAGTGTCAGTGAAAACTTATTAAGGCAGTATTATGTATTTGTTTGTCATTTTAATCATGTTCTTATTTCCAGGCTATATTTTTATATCCAGGTTATATTTTTATATCCAGGCTAGAAATTCTGTCTAAACCACAACAGTCGTTGAGTTGACTTATGTCATACCAACCAGTATGGTAAATACATACCAGGGTACCAACGGGAAGTCACTATGAAAGATGAAATATCGATCCTAGCTACTAGATTGTTCCTAGAGGGTCGCAATTCCCGATTTTTCTTTGTAAGAATGCATTGTGCAGGTGGTCAGAGATTTATTTCTTTCGAGGATGTTAGAGGACTGAGATTCGAGATATTTTCAGCTTGATTCAGATTGATTCACTTGCTTCCATAACGTATTTGTGTATAGGGTCTGAGAGAGAGAGAAAAAAACAAGCTTTGCAAATATTTAATTAAATAATAATATCTCTACCGTGAGAATTTGAGTAACCAATACTTTGCTGCTAAATTTACTCTTACATTAAGGATAATCGGTGAGCGTGTCTTATTTATCACATAATTTCTTCATCTAAAGTAAGTATGTACCAAAGTTCATTTCAGCATGTGCTTCCTGGAACTTTCCATTGAGAACCGTGTTGTCCTATACTTTCACTCAGTAGCGTTTCGGCCGTGATAAAATCCTTCGCTCCAAGTGATATGAGATTACCGGAAGTCTCTCTACAAATTTATCGATTCAGAATTTTTAGAAGAAGTTGAAGACATTGTCATTCCGATAAGCGCAATCTTCGAGATCAGCGTTACTCGCCTTAAACAGCTCTGGGGTGCACTTTACTGCCGAGGCGGCGAGCGGGGTGGCTCACAGGATTGATGAGCATTGCAGGTATTTTTTAGAATAAGGGTATTTCAAATAGTGGCGGTGCTCCTAACGTAAGCGAATCAGCCAATCATCAGATGCGAATCAATGCGGAAATAATACCGAATACCGTTAATTGTCCTGTAAATAGAGTATATGATTCACAATGCGTCACTCGGCCTTCGCCCTACGAAAATAACTTATCGATTGCTGTTATAAATTGTAGAAGCATCATAAATAAAGTATTCGATTTAGAGAATTTTGTCCGAACTAACAATTCAGATATAATCATAGGCACAGAAAGCTGGCTAACAGATGAAATTAGCGACTACGAAGTATTCCCTAAAGATTTACAGATCTATCGTAAAGATCGTCAAGCCGAATATAAATGCATTTGCCTTCTACCAGCAACTCAATTCTTCACGTCAGGTTCTGCGTTGCCTTAACGAAGAAATAAGTTTTTATTCGCGTAAAAATAATAATAGCATAACTTTAATTGGTAGGGATTTCAATCTCCCTGATATCGACTGCTTAAATAACGTACTTAAGAAACGAGCTAGAGATAGTGACTCGTGTAGAAGTTTATTAAATATAACGCTAAAAAAATTCGTTACATCAAATAGTTAATAAGCCTACCAGGGAAATAAATATATTAGATCTCATTTTTACAAACACGCCTGAGCGAATAATAAATACATCTGTTTGCGATGGATTATCAGATCAAATAGCCGTTGTTATAGATTTGGAAATTAACTTGGTTAGGCACCAAAAACCTAAGTGCCAATGTATCTGTACTCGAAAACTGACTTTAAAGGATTTCGTGATACACTTACAACTAATTTTCAGGAGTACGAATCGCGAACGATGAGTCTAAACACCGAGGATACTTGGAATTTGTTTGTACGGCAAATGCGCGTCCTTATGGATACATTTTTACCATTTAAATATTCTAAACAGAATGACGATTCAAGGTGGTATAATAAAGAGACCTGAAAAGCTCTTAANGTAAATGTAAATGTAAATGTAAATCTAAAAGGTTCCTGGGGGTGTAAAACGCTGACGGATGTTCTTGGGGAGCACTCTCTCCAGGCGGCAGGAAGGATTTCCTAGGGTAACATTGAAGTTATTCTTTTGAAATATTCGATTCGATGAAACCCTTTCGCAACGGAAAACTGAATTTCATTATTAGAGTAAGACTTTTTATGCATCATTTATGGAATAACTATTTTTACTTCTAGTATTTTTGATAAATCCGATGTCTGAAGTTTCAAACGTGGCTCTGTCAAGTTAATTAAAATTTCCCCTATTCTGCCAAACAGCAAAATTTAATAATTTGCAAAGATAGAAATAACGTATGTTGGTTCATGTGCGAACATCGATGAGAAAATAAACCTATAGATTCAAATATAGGTAAGGTTGTACAGAAAACTTTCACTTTAGCATCAACGAAACTTTAGAATAAAGTTATCTTCTGCTCTAAATCCACCTGGTGATTTAACTAAGGCACATTATGTATTTATAATAGCAAAAAAGAGAATAATAACTCATTTGATGGAAAATTTTACTATTTAAATGCTTACTAGATATCCAAGATCATGTGCCTTCAAAGCCCAACCACAACTCCTCAATTATTGGCCAACAAAGGAAATGAGACTAAGTGAAGAGTTGCATTCCTCACCGAATCCTATAAGTGCACCAAAGGGTAGCAAGCAGAACGACAGTCTGAAAATCTTTTCAAAAAGTGTTTGGGATGCCAAAATTTAGCATATGCCTCAAAAATTTTCATATTGTCATAACCATGTGTTAGTAGAATTGTTACGCGCTTCTATCTCCGGATAGGTATACCTATCCGGAGATAGAAACGTCTGTTAGGAAGCGAGCGGCGCTGCGCCCTGACATCGAGGTAAATAATATTTTTTAATATAACATTCCGTTTGAGGCTTGGGACCCCACCGGGATTCGAACCCATTGCCACAATCACCAAAGACGATCCCGTTGCCCATCGGGAATCCCTTACGGTATCTGAGAAAATAACATTTGGAAGGGCAGCAATTTCAGTAACGATCAATGAATAAAGTCGAAAAATTGCCCTTGCTAAACTAAATAAGGTAAGAACACTTAGTAACTTCCACAGATATAATATATATATTATACACATATCTGTGGAAGTTACTAAGTGTTCTTACCTTATTTAGTATGGCTCCCTTCCACAAAGTTGAGCTTGATCATATCAGATTTAATTGCCCTTGCCCTACATCACTGGCAACTTTTAGCGTCAATATGTATATTTTGTTATTTATTTAAATTTCAATTCTTTTTGCAGTTTATTAATAACACAATTAATTCGATAAGCATATATTATCTTAATAACCCAGATAATAATAATACTTATCACAAGCCAATAACACCCAAGGAGAAACGGACATGAAAAAAGTCTGAGGGTATCGGGACTCGAACCCGTATCTCCCAAATGCCGGTCGGTTGCTCTATCCATTCTATTGACCATTGAGCTGTACCACCAGAACATTTCTCCATGCCGTTTGGGAGACTGTAGGTATACGGCGCGTGAATTCGTCCGACTCAGCGGCATCGTTGGTGCCTCTGAGAGGCCATGTCTGTGAACGATGCCGCTGAGTCCCTTTTCCTTGTAAGCCAATAATAGTTATTATCTATCCGGTAAATAAATTATTCATCGAAGGCAATGTTTTCAAAGCAAATTCGTTGTACGATTCGCTGGTATGTGAAAAAGGTACTGAAGACTGACGTAAGAATCATCTAAATTTTTTTCATATTATAGCAGATAAGGTGGTGAATAGAATTCTGCTTTGAGAAGAAACATTACGAGGGTGCCTTGTAATTAAGTGTGCTTGCCGGATGCAAAAAATCTCACTTTGACCAACACTCATTCACGCACTGTTATTGTCTTTCTCGTATCAGTTAAAAATTACAGGTTCCACCGATTCTACAATAAGCTCAACTTCACTGCTTGCCAGTCTACAAAAATTTCTAAACCGCTGCGCATCTTTAAATTCTGTATTAACACTTGACCAGTTCTGTAGGCACACCTTCTTTCAATCCACAGCTTAACCCAGATGATTTTCTTTCTGTTATTCTTCCTCAATTTCGAATAAGTAAGAATGACTTCAGCCTCTGCGATCTTTCTCAAGTGAAACGACATCTTTACTGCTCTCAGGAATTCATGCAGTGGACAGGGATTGGAAAGATCTGGAGAAGGATCTCGAGAGCAATCTCGCGAGAAGCACGCCGCGTCGCAGGGTACGTGATGTATCGTTAGTGATACATCCCTTCCTCCTCACCGAGTGAGAAAAAAGTAGGTAAGGGCAATGCCAATGTCATCTATCGGAGATAAGGCTTGAAAAAAAGTGTTACGAAAACGTCCCATAAGGTAATCCCTCTATAAGATTACTCTATGGTTTTAGCATTAGTATATTGAACAGAATGAGCCTCTGCAATAATGCAGGGAAGAATTGGAGTAGAACTAAGAGGATAGTGAAGACTACAACATGAAAGCCTTCGACGAAAGAATTGAAAAATAGACTTAAAGATCACCTCCGGAGAAACGACCATAAACATAAAGTTTCCAAACTTAAACAGAGAAGGGGTATTTGCAAATATTCATTTATATATCGGGGTATAGCTGGATGGCGTAGGAAGAGAAGTTTTCCAACCTTCTCCACCTCTCTGCACTGCCTATTAAGCAAGATTAAAAGAATTATAATGATTTATTTCGTCACCATTACATTCAGATACATAGAGCAAAGGTTTTCCTTGGTGACAATGAAATGGTGACATATGAAAATCAAGAGCCCATAAAAAGCAGTTACAAATTAAAATAATTAAATGTCACACACCGTAACTCATCTTTCACTTGCTTGCATTGGAGCATTTAAAGAGGGTTTATGGTGAATTGCATCGCATCTATGTCATTGCGTATCTTTCAGTGATACAGCTGTATATACATTACACTGCAAAACATTTCAAACATATAAATCATAACTTTCTAGGAAAATACATCACTATATCCAGCAGGATACATCAAAATCCAATAGGAAATCATCTTCCGAATAATAACACTTTACATGTCAGCGAAATATCACAGGTTAATCCTAATGTTAATCGAGACTGATGCGTGTCAGTTAAAGCAGTACTGATTGAATGCTTTCTTTCTTAATCCATTTATACATGGTAAAAGTATTATTTTTTTACCTTCAAAATAATCCATTGGTTGTATTTTTGTAGCTTCCTCAAATATTTTTAAGAAGTAGTTAGCAAAGATATCGGGCGGTAGTTTTTCATGAATGCAGACTGTCATTCTTTGTACAGTGGCATTGTGATACTATATTTTAGACTTTCTGGGAAAATTTCTGATTTGGAAACGATTGATTATTTTGCAGGAAGTTTTCTCGGGTTTCCTGCCGGATCGCATGCTCGATGTTGGTCGACGTTTCTGTCGACTTCGTCCTGAAGATGGCTCCTGGGGAAGGACCAACATCGAGCATGCGACCCGGCAGGAAACCCGAGAAAACTTCCTGAATCATATACGAGATCTTTCTTAATTTATTATTTTACTCGACGACTCACAAATAACTTCTGTCCTGGCACATGCTGCTGTCTCATCCTGTTTTATAGACTGACCATAATGTGATATTTCGTAGTAAATTAATGGCATTCATAATTGTATAAGTTTATTTAGTGTGTTTTACCACGCAAACAATTTGAAATCGTACATTTAATCTGTAAAATTTTTAATAGAATAACCCCCTCCCTGACTGGGGAGAAAACCAGGTAGGGTTTTTAATTCCCCCTTCGATTATAACTGCCTCCTGTCATGCTGCCTATTTGTAGTCTTCATATATAAATAAATTAATGAATATTTCATCCATTTTATTTAACGCTGAATCACGTGGCGTACAGCATTTTAATTTCAAAGGTCATTGTTTCATTTCCCTCTGGTGTAAGTCCACGGAAATTAAATTTGGTTTTAAAAAGTCGTTGTATTAACTTGTGCGTGCGAGTGTGTACACGCATCGTTTAATACATTAAACCGAAGGATCAGGTGATAATGCTTCTCAGGTGATTAACTCTCATCATTACATTATTTCCAATATGTTTTCGTTGGAATCAGAAAGAAGTTGTTTTTAAAAACCGAGCGTCTGTTTCATGGCCTCGGCGGAGCTCATGAGACGACGAACGTCTTGATGACGTAAAGAGAGAAGTCCGAATCCGGCAGAATTTCCGTTGGAATTATCTACTCCGCATTCTGGCAGATTCTGCAACACTAGGGATTCCATTGAGCCGTTCCCACTTGATTTTCGGATTAAATCTGTCAAAAATACATTACTGCGTTGCTAGAGTAAGAACAAGAGAATGAGAGATTCTCTAAATTAGAGTTTCCTTAAGCCAGGGGATTTAAGAAAGCATATTAGAGAAAATTCAGATAAAAGTGGAATGACTTCTCATCTTCGCCATAATTATTTATTTATTTGTTTGCACAATTGGACTACAAATAGGCTCCAGGCCAGGTGGTAGTCATCTTTTAGGGGGAGAAGGAAATACAATACCCTGCCTGGTATTCACCCAAGTCAGCTTTTTTCAATTGTAGCCCACTGTGCGTCGTGAGTTATTTTGCTAGCCAATAAAATTCGCAAAATTATTAAAGTTAAATGAAAAATTCTTAGATTAAAATCTTGGCTATGAGTGCTTCAATTGACTTCACAAAATCCTTATAATATTTTTGCATCGTCATCGGTGCCCTCTTCTCTCTTTAAATTACTAATCTCGGTTAATTTCTTAAAATATTTTTAGTTTCGGAGGCACACTGAAATCCACACACAGATTTCTAAATAAAGTGACTTTAAATTTAAGTCGTGGCTGAATTTGTAAAAATATTGTTCGAGATTATACTACACAACTTACAGACATCATTCAGTCAATAACCGCACTGAAACTTAAATTGGGCAGTATATTTGTGTATGGAACTCGCAAAATTTTACAAATTCGCTTCTTCCAATAATTTATTATTTTCACCACCTTAACATAAATGGCAATGAATCTTAGGAATTGCCTAAATTCTGCATTCATATGGAATTGTCCAAGTACGATTACACTTTCCAATTCCTTGTCAGAGCTGCAAGTAAATCACCGCAATAAACTGCCGTCAACAAAAGGCACATACGTTTGCCTCTATTCCGACGACAAGATCAAAATTATTCAGCAGAAAATTGAAAAGGTTTACGGCAGAGACTAAGGAAGCACTCTCTGAAAATCCTTCCAATGTTCTTCAATTGGGTGGAATCCGGTTGAAGTAACAGTGATAATGGCAAATCAGCTGCTTATCAACTGATGGTTATTCATTAACATATTTACACTCTAGGATGATAGAAACACATAAAAGTCATTGGAAAGTCACCTCAAATGTATATAGAAATAGACGAAACAAACGAAAATGAAGCAATTGCAGAAATAAAATTACTTGAACAAATAATTAAGTAGCTTCCGCTCCTAAAGTAGTGGCTTTTTAAATAGTAAGGTTACACACTCAATGCAACGGTTTACCAGAAAACTGTTAGGCTGTCAAGGATTTCAGGACTCCCAAGGACAAACGGACGTGAAAAAAGTCTGACGGGACCGGGACTCGAGCCCGGGTCTCACAATTGCCGGTTGGTTGTTCTAACTAATGACGTAACTCTAACCTGAGGCCAGATCCCGTCAGACTTTTTGTCCTTGGAAATTTTCCTATGTGCATGCCTTATCGGGCTAAGTCACCTAAACCCTTTTCCTTGAATTTCAGGAATGTTGTTTAAAATATCTCTAACCTTGTTACCTTTGCTATTAAACCTGATACTGGTCGCAATATGTTAAATTGAGTTACGCGTAATGCATATAGGTACTCCGTTCGTAAAGTGGAATGAATTGTTTCCAACGTGCGATCACCACTTCCTATACATGACATACAATTAGTACATTTTTGACGATACTATGACAAGTTAGTACTAGAATAGGATTTCAATTTCATGAATATTTGAGACACCTGTAATTGTGTTAGCAAATTAGTTACCTCATCGCTAAGAATACATTGTGCAAATATGTGTTAGTCATTACTTAATTGCGAATTGTTTAGTAAAAGGATAGTGTTTGGTTCATGCTTCTTCAAGTTCTCCACTGAACGCTTTTTCTTTAACGTTTTGGTAACAAACCTCTCCCTTTATATTATCTTACAACATTTGGCTTTCAATTCCCCTTGCATCCTACCTTCATTTTTTTTCTTTTGCAAAGCATCCCTTCTCGACAATTTAGTCTTAAAAGCATTGCCTTCCAACCAATGAACACTGAATAAGGTCTTACACCCGCTTAATATGGGAGGGTTACATTTTTTTCGAATTTCTTATTAGATATCGTTTTTTTACTAGATATCGTGTTTTTTGAAACAATTCTAAATTAAAAACAATTATACATTTGCAAAAATTGCATTTTGCAAAATATGTCTTCTTTGAGCTCGTTATTCTAATTCCCCGCCGACTTCTCTTTTCTACTCGTTGTTTGCACTAACAACGGATGCTTCATTAAATACGCAAGTGCTCGGTTGAATTCAAAAGATTCTGAAGCACTGCTCACCAACCCCAAGGCTGGTTGGGTGATCACACTATCAATAGCATTAGGGGGGGAATGAGGCTTCTAGACAGGAGTGGGGTAACCTCGCTTTTCTTGATATTTTACCCATCAATTTCTTCATTTCTTTCTGCGCTCGATTTTCCTTATTTTTCCACCAGCTTTGACTTAATTAATTTTTTATTGCAAACACAATTCGTAATAACCTATTGTTTACCCTCCTTCTTCCTTAGAGTCTACATTTCATATCCATATAGCGAAGCACGCCGCACCAAGGATTTTACCAATGATTTCCCTATCAAGGTCTTCCGTCATCGATTCCCTCTGCTTTATCAAAGGTTCCTTACTTATAGCTATACTTCCTCTAACCTCATCTTCCAACCCAAGATTGCCCTAGTGAAAGAATCAGTCCGTTTGTTTCACTTCAAACCTGTATCAATCAGAATAGAATGTATAGCACGAGGGCATTGCATTATTAGCGATGAGAATCGCACGGGAAAAAGCAAAATTCACGTTCGGCTTTGTATTCCAGGTGCTCTTTATAATCATAAGTTAGCCCGAACCAAGAAAACAACGCTTTTCTCAAAGATTCTTGTCGGAAATGATCGCGCCGCCTCCTCGTTAGTTTTTTTCTTCTGCTGATTATCGCCAAATGAAAGAGGCGCTCGGGATTTCTTCTTTGAAAATACTTCCTCATTTGTGAGAAAATGCAGCCTTAAGAGTACCTTGACATTGAGGTCACACGAAAGTAGTCCCTTTGAATTATGTCTTAACCTTGGCATTGGAAGATAGCTTCAACAAGATCGCATTGGGATTCTTGTTCTTCTGGAAGTGTATCGAAAGGGAATGTTCTCCATGGCAGTTCAATTTTGAACACTTATCGTGCAGACAACGTATTTTGTTCCGTTTCAAAGCCGTCGCCTTTCCATTCATATCCATAAATTGTTATTCTATCTTCATTGCGGACTCTTCAGCACCATAAATTCTCACAAGTGTGCGAATGTTTCACCGACAACTAAGTACGACTAATACGGAATTTTGAAGTTATATTGGTACTTATCATTATGTAAAATCTAATACAGAAGTATTCTAATATAGTACCAAAGGCAAGTTGCCAGCTTTGTTTGGTGGTATTTCTTTTCTTAACTTTGACATCCTACCATGTATCCTACTGAGTGGAATACCGCCACATACAAACCTAACTTGCTATTTGATTCCATCTCATAATTGCATAATAAATTGCAGCCACGCATCTCATTTAGATTAAGGTTTTGATCCGAGAGTATCAAAATAATTTTAGTAAAAATCGCCGCTTCCTTAATGGACATTGCTATATTTAATTATTTATTATCATTAATGCCCTCGAAGATTGGCATTATTAATTTCTCGTCGAAATCGTCAGATGCAGGGATGTCTCCCAATAGCCAAATTGGTCGCAGTACTAATTTTATTCCAATTATTCTTCCAATTTAGAAGTGAAAGAATAGTTAAATTAATTAACGGTCAATGATTATGAAAACTTTGGCTGAAATAATCAATAATTCCGAGGTTTACAATATTCTGAGAACAATAGAAGCCGACAAAGTGTTCACCCAATTCTCTCGAAAGATTTTCAGGAAATCATGAAATTTGTGTCAATATTTAGACTTCTCTATTTTCTGGACAGCAATAGTCGACAATCAGCCATAATACTCCGTCAGAGACCTTCCGATAACTTAATTGACTGACATATAATTCAGAATCGATTTGTATCTCCATTACTGTGCACAATGATGCTTGATCAGCCAACTGATTCGCGATCCCATTTCTCCAAAGCAAATTCCTATCAAAGACTTAACCTAAATTCATTGATTACTTATATTGCTGCTGCTTTGAGTTAGTTACGATTCTTCAAATACTACTAATTTACTAGAAATGCAGTTTAATCATTCAAAGAGGAAAAATCTACTTCGATAAGCCCACCCTGTGTTCCCCTAGATTATTAGGAATCTATTAATCAAATTATTATTGTCGAATGAACAATGGAAAATGATTTTTTAAATTCTGTTTTTAATGAGGTTATAGTGAACAAAGATTGTGTTAAATTTATTTCACAAAAAAAGGCACAATTTTTAAAGCTAATACTTTCTCACTAACGCCATTAATACTATAGGCGTTTTCTTAATCTTCTCAATGATGCACTTATGATATTATAATGGGAACAATGTAACTTTAAATCACATGCTATTATAACTATCATAACTATTTTATCGTAGGTAAATTCCACGGAATTAATACCTCTTTCGCTTCTTTCCTTCCAGATGTGTCAAATGGATAAGCATGGGGCCCTCTCTATTTTGTGTGTCTTCTTTTAAATAACTCACAACTGACTTCCGAACGCATTCTGTTTCTTGACAGATTTGTAAGCTTTCATCTCTAGTACAAGTACAAGTACTTGTATATATAATTGCCTTTTTGATAACTTTTCCTGTACGAATGGTCAAGTTTGCTCAGCATATCTTAATATTCCTTTAAACGAAAAATACTCATAAACTCACACTATATCCTTCCCAAGCATGTTCCTGATCAGTTATCTAAGATATCTTGGATCTATCTTAGACATCCAGAACAATTTCCATGAGGTCTTAATCTATCTTAGATATCTAGAATGGTTTTTATTCCACCAAAAGAAGAAAACCTAATAGAGGGATCTGTTTCCGCGACCAAGTTACTGTTTGCCGAAATATCTTATCAAATCCCAATAAAGAAGCTGAGCGAGTTTAGCTGCTCGTTCAACTTGGTGCATTGAGGGGATTGTTCATTTTGTTCGCACAATCAACATATTCAGCTCATTTTCAAAATACTACGGAATTGCGTTTCCTCGGTGAGCTAGAATTCTCCGATGAACCGAGCCTCTATTTCTCACACAGGAAATGACGTCAGGATGCGCCCTTCGAAAAGCGGATTTGAACACTGCTATGACACTGCGGAGTACTGAAAGAAAAGAAAGAAAGAAAATATTTATTATTCTTGTACTGCTCGAACTTGAAACTTCGTTAATATAATTTGAAAAATAAACGACTTCCATTCCTACAAATAAATATACCCTAAGTGTTCTACCTTTCGTTAGGTTTATGTGCCATAATTAATAATCCCTATTCAGTGCTATTTCTTTCGCTTTCTGGTAACTTACCCCACTCTTTATGTCATCTAACATCTTTTGCATTTGTCTTTTCCATAGTACTCTTTCCTTAATCACATTCTTTACTCCAATATTTGGCCCACCCATTTCCTCTGCTACAATTCTGCCTCTGGGTACAATTAAAACCCTCTTTTCCCAGACTATCTCTAGTAATTCTGAATTCTGCGTCTTTTTATATCAAACCAACTTACTTTTTCCATTCTACGCCATACCCAAATATCGAAGGTCTCTAAGTTTTTCATGTCCTTCTTTCGTAAGATCTACGTTTCACACCCATATAGCAAAACACTCCGCACCTAGGATTTTTTCTATCTTTTCCTGATTCTTTTAACAAGACCTCTAATCATCAGTTCCCTTCGCTTCACGAAAGTTTCCTTAGCCAATGCTCTTCTTTTTTGAATCTCTTCTGAACACATCCCATCCCAAAATACTTCCCATGATAGAGAAATTATCTGCTTGTTATATTATATTACCATCTACTCTGATCATCAACTTCGCTTACTTTACTTTGGTGAATGTTATCAATTTAGTTTTTATTTCTAAAAAATGAACTGACTTCCTCCTATTGTCCCATTAATTTTTCCTATCAATTAATTTGCTAAGAACCCCTAAAATAGCTTCCATCGCGTGAGATATTAAATATTTAATAGTTTCTAGGGCAATTCCCTTAACACTGTTCTTCCCGTTCCTAGTTTCTGGTAAGATGCCTTCCCTTATCCTTTAGAGCCACTCCAACAGCCTCTTGAAATTCTCTAGCTTTCCAATTCCTAAAGACTTCTAGATTTCATTTGGATGACATTTTTTCCGGAAAGATCTTTTTAAATTTAAACTTATTTCTCATTCCTACGAAGTTATACTCTGTATCTACTTGAACCCTGAGATAACATCGTGAGTTTTTAATATTGTATGTAAGTCTAACCAAAATGCAATCAATTTGCTCTGTATCCCTGGACTTTTTCATAGTATGCCGTCTGTAAAAGTGCTGAAAAAGTGGGTTTGTGATACAAGGTCATTCCTCTAACAAAAAACCATTAATTTCTATACTCAGCCATTTCCATTTCTTTGTCCGGACCCTCATATTTCTTCCACATATTTTCTTGCCCAACTACTGCATTCCACTCCCCTATTACAATTAGATTTTTACTGCCTTTAAGCCTACTGCCTACTCTCCCTATAACTTCTACTATTTGCACATAGACTAAGTCTACTTCGTCTTTGTTTGCTTGTGGGCAAGTACACCTGAATTACCATTGTGTTCACGGTCTCATCCTTTACTTCAACATTGGGTCCTTCCCTGTTTACATTAACAGATAAGCTCAAATCCAACATTCGCCTATTCGCGGATGATTGTATACTTTATAGGACTATTAGAGGTATTGAAGATTGTGTTAAAGTACAAAGAGATTTAGATGAATTAAACGCTTGGATTAGAAAGAATAAATTAAAGTATAATGCAACGAAAAGTAATATAATTAACTTTAATCGGGATTAAATTCAATTTGATTATAGTTTAGGACGTTCATGCGTACCCAGAGATAAAAGTTTCCGATACTTAGGAGTTATATTCAGTAATAATTTAAAAGTGGGTGAATCACATTGATTTCGTAGCAAGTAAAGCCAATAAGACTTTCTACATCTACATAAGTGTTCTACCTTTCGGTAGGTCCATGTAACCTAATATTCCCTATTCATAGCCCTTTCTTTCGCTACCTGGTAACTAACCCCACCCTTTATATCATCTAACATTTTTTGCCTTTGCCTTCCCCTCTGTCTTTTCCCTTGCATTCCAAATTTTGTTGTAAGAAATCTAAGGAAATGCAATGAGAATGCCAGAGAGAAAACGTATCAAACTTCAGTATGGCCTATTCTAGAATATGAAGATAGCGTTTGGGACCCACACGAGAAAGGCTTAATTAAAAAATGAGAGAGTGTACAAAGAAAAGCCACTAGATTCGTTTTGGGTAGGTACAATAATAGGGAGAGAGTTTCAGGAATGATTAAAGAGTTAGGATAGGAAAAACTACAAGACAGGCGTAAAATAAAACGGCTTAGTAATTTCTATCAAATTCTTATCGGAAAACCGTCACTTAGGGAACTCAAGATCAGGCCACGAGAACCAGATTATATCACAAGGAGGGACCATAAGTACAAAATATCTTCGCTAAAACAGAGGACAGATATTTGCAAGTATTCCTTCTTAAATAGGACTGTAAATGTTACCTGAGGAAGTTCTAGAACCTCTTCCCCAATCCCGTAGCATTCTCATAAATAGAATTAGAAAACTGAAGGGTTAAATAGATAGTAAATGTAATGTTAAAAGTGTGATGATCGACTTGTGTGTATAGTAAGATATAATAATAATGATATGGTTAGAAATTGTAATCAATGCATATATCTTTGTAATTGTAATTGCATGAACTGCCTTCGGGGCGTCTTGGAGGGGTTTTCCTCCCGACTTGGGTGAATACCAGGCAGAATACTTCTCTCCCTCACATAAGTTGACTCTGACTATGATTTTATAATTGTATTTGCATTGTATATATTGTGTTATTTGGTTCATTATGATCTAGGAATGATGTTCAATTATGTATACGGTTGCCACCGTGGATTACATTACATATTGCAGCCTTTTGAATGAATCATTATAATAATAACCCGATCGCTTAATAGCTCGGTGGCCAGCAGCGCTTCTTCCGCTCTCTTGTCTAACACTACTTCAACGAACCTCTGGCTAGTATTTCCTCCACTGAAATTTACGTCGCCTTAATCTCCCGGAGGACCCGTGTACGCTATTCACAACATCATTATATTGGCACATCATGTTCGTGGGATAATTAGTCGTGGTGGTCTCTCCTTGCATTCCTCAACGATGTTTTCAATGTGGCACCGTCACTCGTAATGGCCGCCCCACTGGGGTACAGAGTCTGTACTACAGACGTCTTTGCAGCCGTCGCACTGCGGTACAGGTTGTAGTCCAGGGAAGGGAAATCATTTAAGATATTAATTATTTTGAATGAGCATAACTGAAAATCAATACATATTAGATTACGCATTTAATCAATACTTTGAGTAAAAGGCCATCTACCGCAGATTGCCTGACTTTAGACTGGAATTTGAATAACAAGAGGAGTTGAGTCTAAGAGGAAAGGTGGCAATGGAAATGGAATATTAGCAAGAACAAATGAAATATCATAAAGATGAGAATGGCCTTCGGATTGCCACGAGGGCAATGAGTTCGACTTCGCTGAAAGAGGTTCCGGGTTCGATTCCCGGTGGGGCTCACTTGCGAAGTAACCTGTCGAAGTATTTCTAAAATTACTATGGTTGAAAAAAGATACAAATGTCCCACAAGAAATCATGAGAGATTAAAGGATAGCTGAGGAAGAAGTTGAAGATATGCGTTTGTATACCTTTATCATGGAGGTTTGTCACTGGTTAAATGTATCATCATCATCTTTCCATCCACTGGACTGCTCTATCGACCTTGTTAATTCCATTTTAAAGTATTCATAGCGCTCCGATAATAGTAAAACAACGATTTTACTTCCTATTAATCTCTTTTGGGCAAACCAAAGTATTTCTGGGGTATGCGCTCATTAGTGTACATTTAAATGACTTAATTATGCAAAACTGAGAAAAGGAAGCACCGCAATATAATCACCCATTGGCTGAAAATTTGGAGGTGTGCTCTTTCTGTGCCCAAGCGAGTAGTCAACATTTCCCAAATATATGTGTGTAACCGCCGGAGGCATCCCAAAGAAGATAGCCAAGCACGTCCTTGGCGAGAGTTACCCATCAACAAAAGACGCATGAAATCCGAATCTTCAAAGCGACTCCCACATCAGGATGGGCTCCTCAAATAACTCAAATATCTCAGCAAGAAGAACGGAACGTCAACTTAATGCGCAACCTTATTAACAAATATGTTCCCTCGAAACTTTCAAATAAAACCAACGAACGCAGATTGTATAATAAAGAAACAAGGAAAGCTTTAAAAAAAGAAAGGCGTTTGCAAAGCCGCTGCGAGGCTACCCAACAGTGTTGACACAAATCAAGTAAAGAGCGAATATAAAGAAGCAAAATCGGTGACGAAACGAACTATGCGAGATGCCCTGCGTCAATTTAAAAAGAAGGTTTTATGCGAATACTTAGACGAGGACCCAAAAGCTTTCTGGTCATACGTACGTGAGGTCCAAGGTAAAGAGCAAACTGTAAGTTCGTTGAAAGATAATAGCGGTAATTTAATCAACGATGCTAAGGGTAAAGCGAATATTTTAAATGATTTCTTCCGAAGCGTTTTCACTTCTAATAGTACATCAGATAATCTACCGGAAGTTGATAGGCCTGAAGCGATGTCGAATATCATCTTCAGGGAAGACGGCATCATTAATCTATTGCGACAGATTAAACCTAATAAAGCTCCTGGTCCTGAAGACATACCAGCTCGGGTATTCAAGGAGGTTGCGGAAAATGTAGCACCTTTTCTTAAAGTAATATTTAATAAGTCAATGAGTGAAGGTAAAGTCCCGACTGATTGGAAAATTGCGAACGTCACTCCAATATTTAAAAGCGGCGTTAAGGAGGATCCAGCGAATTATCGGCCTATCTCTCTAACATCATTGAGCGGAAAAATAATGGAGCACATAATTGCTAGTTCTTTAATGGGCTTTCTCGAAACGTCAAATTTCATAGTTAGGAATCAACACGGTTTTCGTAAGACTCGATCTTGTGAGTCTCAACTGGCATTATTAGTACACGATATCCTAAAATCTGCCGAAAATAAAAGGCAAGTCGACGCGGTATTTTTAGATTTTCGGAAGGCATTCGATAAGGTCCCTCATCATAAATTATTGTACAAATTAAAAGTTGCAGGAATCAATGCAGAGGTAATAAATTGGATAAAGGACTTTCTCTCCGATAGAGAGCAACGCGTAGTGCTGGACGGTATTAGTTCTAACGTGGTAAAGGTGACCTCGGGCGTCCCGCAGGGTAGTGTAATCGGACCGTTACTATTTTTAGTATACATTAACGACCTCAGCAATCTTATTGATAGTAAAGTTAGGATATTTGCAGACGATACGGTAATTTACAGGGAAATAGAGAGTAAAGAGGATAGACTAACCCTGTCGAATGATTTAGATAACATTATGAAATGGTGCGATGATTGGCAATTAGAGCTAAATGTAGACAAATGTTCAGTAGTTAACTTCTTCGAAAGAAAATCTATTATTAAAGATTATCCGTACAGTCTCCGTGGGATAAACTTATTAACAGTAGAGTCAGTGAAATATCTTGGAGTAACTCTCACGAATAACTTAACATGGAGTACTCACATTCATAATATATGCGGAAAAGCACTTAAAAACTCAGCTTCGTAAAGAGAATATTCGGTCGGAGCGATAAAAAAGTTTGGGAGTGATGTTATCTTGCGTTAGACCTTATCTTGAGTATGCGTGTAGTATATGGGACCCTGCCGATAAGTGTTGTATTAAAGAATTAGAGTAGTATTGTTAAAAGTGCTTCGACAGCTATCGTCATTTCGCACGTAGGCCCCCACCGGGAATCGAACCCGGGACCGCTTTCATTGAAGTCGAAGGCGTTGCCCACTTGGCTATCCGGGAGCCCTAAAGAATTAGAAAATGTGCAGCGAAAGGCGATACGTTTTGTGAAGAATTGCTACTATAAATCAGTGAGCGTCACTCAGATGCTCCAGGACGCAAAATGGGAATCTTTGGAAGTTAGAAGATTTCAACGAAGGACCAATTTACTGGATAATTTGAGAGAAAGCACGTTCAGAGATGATGTAGCGGATATAATGCGTTCACCATGCTACATAGGCCGTTCCGATAATGCGAGAAAGATCAGAGAAATATATGCCAGAACCAATAGATTGAAGAACTCATTTTTTCCGCGAACGCTACGCGAAAATAATCGATTAAGGAAATAGAGTCATGGTGCATTCACTCCCTGCCACACGCCGAAAGGCAGCTTGCAGGGTACAAACATAGACATAGACAAACTAACTTTCTAATGTTACTAACTTGCCTGATGCTAGATAAATATGTTATGTGAGGCACTTACTGTTTGTTCTCCTAGGCGGTTACTGTATGTATCATTCGCAGTGAGTGTTTTAAGTGACTGCTCACCCACATTTCCTTGATTATTCTCTTATTTTCTGCTTTTATCGCTGCATTTTTGAGATATATTTGTAATTGTATTTGTGAATTTACCCATATTACGACATGGTGCATCTTGGTAACGCTTACTTATATACAGTTGCAGATTTTGGAAGAAATTATCCTATCCTACGCGTAGATAATTTATTAATTAATCGAAAATATAGAACTAGGTAGAAAAGAGCTCGGCAGAAAGTTTGACTTCCGGAATGTATATTTCTGCGTGAGACTGGACCCTTCCCTGGAATCTGACTTCTTCTTCAAGGTAAGAAGTAAATAAAACCCACAATTTTAATACATATTAAAACCAGCGTACTACACTGGAATCAAGGAGCAAGGTTTAAAAACAGTTTATAATTTTTAATGTTAATAAAATGGTAACGAACTCGGAGTTTCAGTTTATCAGATGACCGTATTTCACAGGAGAATATCGGCGTTTGTCCCGAAAATTAAAGATTCAGACCCGCCAAATTGAGGTCCAATAAATCATGAGCTTTGAACCGCTCTCCTGAAGTTTGGAAACATCGCTGGAAAAGTTCTTTTTAAAAATGTGGGGCGGCCTTCCGTCAATAGGACGCCTTAATATTTCATAGAAGTAGAGAAAAGAAGCAACGAAAGATAACGAGATTCACACGAGCGATGAATACTTGAGCGGCCACGTGCTCTGTCATGGCGCTGTTAATGGGGAATAGCGATGCATCGCTGACTGTCATTCTGCGGTCTATGTCTCTAAAGCCTCACCCCCTCCATCATTAGCTCTCAAAAGCTTTGGAGAGGGAATGAGGCAAGATGAGGAGTGACCCCCTGCCACACGCCGAAAGGCGGCTTGCAGGGTACTAATGTAGATGTAGGCGATTTTCCATAGTTATCTTTACAGAGGCAGAATGCTCTAGGCGGTTAAATCCACATAAGGGTTCTTCACCATTGGCATTAAATGAGCGGTTTTAGACCTCAGTTGATTTCATATTATCATAGCCAAGAACTAGCCATGAAGACTGAGACAAAAGCAAAGGATTATACATTTCTGTCTATGCTTTACTCAAAAGGGACGCACCAAGTTTGTGGGTCACGGATTCCATGGAGACATTCAGGGTATGTTCCTTCCTCTAAAATAACAGACACGTCCGACCGTTCAACTCAACAGGCCTTTGTTTATGCAAAATCAGCATTTGCAAATCCAACTTACGCAACCAGGCCAACACACGGCCAATACCATAAATTAGCGGAATTTTCCATGCAAAAAGAATTTTCTCCCATTTATTTGACAAATATATATACTTTTTCACCATTAAATTTTATAGTCTGTCATTTCAGTCATTATTTACTTTTCCATTAACATTTATTCTGGTATATATTAGGTCGGAACTCCAATGGTATCAATTATGCACGACGGTTCTTAGCCATGCGCTCGGTAGAAATTCTGTCTAAACCACAACAGTCGTTGAGTTGACTTATGTCATACCAACCAGTATGGTAAATACATACCAGGGTACCAACGGGAAGTCACTATGAAAGATGAAATATCGATCCTAGCTACTAGATTGTTCCTAGAGGGTCGCAATTCCCGATTTTTCTTTGTAAGAATGCATTGTGCAGGTGGTCAGAGATTTATTTCTTTCGAGGATGTTAGAGGACTGAGATTCGAGATATTTTCAGCTTGATTCAGATTGATTCACTTGCTTCCATAACGTATTTGTGTATAGGGTCTGAGAGAGAGAGAAAAAAACAAGCTTTGCAAATATTTAATTAAATAATAATATCTCTACCGTGAGAATTTGAGTAACCAATACTTTGCTGCTAAATTTACTCTTACATTAAGGATAATCGGTGAGCGTGTCTTATTTATCACATAATTTCTTCATCTAAAGTAAGTATGTACCAAAGTTCATTTCAGCATGTGCTTCCCGGAACTTTCCATTGAGAACCGTGTTGTCCTATACTTTCACTCAGTAGCGTTTCGGCCGTGATAAAATCCTTCGCTCCAAGTGATATGAGATTACCGGAAGTCTCTCTACAAATTTATCGATTCAGAATGTTTAGAAGAAGTTGAAGACATTGTCATTCCGATAAGCGCAATCTTCGAGATCAGCGTTACTCGCCTTAAACAGCTCTGGGGTGCACTTTACTGCCGAGGCGGCGAGCGGGGTGGCTCACAGGATTGATGAGCATTGCAGGTATTTTTTAGAATAAGGGTATTTCAAATAGTGGCGGTGCTCCTAACGTAAGCGAATCAGCCAATCATCAGATGCGAATCAATGCGGAAATAATACCGAATACCGTTAATTGTCCTGTAAATAGAGTATATGATTCACAATGCGTCACTCGGCCTTCGCCCTACGAAAATAACTTATCGATTGCTGTTATAAATTGTAGAAGCATCATAAATAAAGTATTCGATTTAGAGAATTTTGTCCGAACTAACAATTCAGATATAATCATAGGCACAGAAAGCTGGCTAACAGATGAAATTAGCGACTACGAAGTATTCCCTAAAGATTTACAGATCTATCGTAAAGATCGTCAAGCCGAATATAAATGCATTTGCCTTCTACCAGCAACTCAATTCTTCACGTCAGGTTCTGCGTTGCCTTAACGAAGAAATAAGTTTTTATTCGCGTAAAAATAATAATAGCATAACTTTAATTGGTAGGGATTTCAATCTCCCTGATATCGACTGCTTAAATAACGTACTTAAGAAACGAGCTAGAGATAGTGACTCGTGTAGAAGTTTATTAAATATAACGCTAAAAAAATTCGTTACATCAAATAGTTAATAAGCCTACCAGGGAAATAAATATATTAGATCTCATTTTTACAAACACGCCTGAGCGAATAATAAATACATCTGTTTGCGATGGATTATCAGATCAAATAGCCGTTGTTATAGATTTGGAAATTAACTTGGTTAGGCACCAAAAACCTAAGTGCCAATGTATCTGTACTCGAAAACTGACTTTAAAGGATTTCGTGATACACTTACAACTAATTTTCAGGAGTACGAATCGCGAACGATGAGTCTAAACACCGAGGATACTTGGAATTTGTTTGTACGGCAAATGCGCGTCCTTATGGATACATTTTTACCATTTAAATATTCTAAACAGAATGACGATTCAAGGTGGTATAATAAAGAGACCTGAAAAGCTCTTAAGAAACAGAGGCGTTAACATTCGAAATTAAAAGCCTACGCGAGGCATCCAAAAACTATCAACACGGATCACGTAAAGGGCGATTACAAACAAGCGAAATCGGAAACAAAGCGAACCATGCGAGATGCCCTCCGTCAATTCAAAATGAAGATGCCTTTTGGTCATACGTGCGTAAGGTCCAAGGTAAAGAGCAAACGGTAGGTTCATTAAAAGATATTAACGGGAACGTAATAAACGATACCAAAGGCAAAGCAAACATCTTAAATGATTTTTTTCTGTAGCGTATTTACGTCCAATAACACATCAGGTACCCTACCGGAAGTTGATCGGTCTGAAGCCATGTCGAAAATCACCTTCAGTGGAGACGGCATCATTAAACTCTTACGTCGGATTAAACCTAATAAAGCTCCTGGTCCTGAAGACATACCAGCTCGGGTATTCAAGGAAGTAGCGGAAAGCGTAGCCCACTTTCTGAAAGTAATACTTAAGATGTCAATGAGAGAAGGAAAAGTTCCGAAAGATTGGAAATGTTAAAATTGAGAATGTTACTCCAATATTTAAAAGCGGCTTAAAGGAGGTACCATCGAATTATAGGCCTACATCATTAACATCATTGAGCGGCAAAATAACGGATCATATAATAGTTAGTTCCTTAATGGGCTTTCTTGACACGTCTAAATTTATAGTCAGTATCCAACGCGGTGTTCGTAAGACACGATCCTGAGAGTCTCCTAGCGTTCTTAGTTCACGATATAGAGCGAAGAGTAAGTCCGTGAGCGATGTTACGTTACGTTGGTCAGGCTTCACCTGGAGTATGCGTGTAGTGTGTGGGACCCCGCAGAAAAATTTTGTACTCGGGAATTAGAGAAAGTACAGCGGAAAGCGATGCGTTTTGTAAAGAATTGTCACGACAAGTCAGTGAGTGTTACGTAAATGCTTCATGACGCTGGATGGGAATGTTTAGAAGATAGAAGGCCTAAACAAAGGATAAATCTACTTAATACATTTAGAGAAAGCACGTTCACAGATGATGTAGCTGACATAATGCGTTCCTCGTGTTATATAGACCGTTCTGATACTGCGAGAAAAATCAGAGAAATAGATGCTAGAACAAGTCGTTTCAAAAATTCATTTTTTCCGCGAACGATACGCGAAAGCAATCGATTAGTGTAGTAGAGTCATGGTGCTTACACCCCCTGCCACACGCCGAAAGGCGGCTTGCAGGATACTTATGTAGATATAGATGTTACATAGAAATATTCGCTAAAACAGATAGTTACCTCTGATCGTTCTTTCCGCAAAGCATTAAAGATGCGAACAGGATGGATTAGGTTATGTCTTTGGAGTTGATACACATCTGCCATACGCCACCGGCGGCGGGGTAAGAATCTATATCTAAAACCGTTATGGAAGGCCTAAAGGAGGGCATTCTTGCTCCACTGCGCGGATTTAGACAGCGATGTCGAAGAGTCCGTTTCATTATCTGAATCGCAAACGGTCGGAAGATTTTCTTCCAGATTCCTCTTCAGAAAGCTTCAAAGAATACCGTGGTATAAGTTATTCCGTGTCTATTGATGTCTATTTTTACTATTTTCATCGCTTTATGTAAAAATTTGCTATAAAATTAGGGTCCGCCATTTTGTTACATAAAGTATGCAAATATTCATTTTGGTTCAGTATCGGATTGAAGTTGAAGAATTTCGCCGAAAATTGAAGGCCGGCATATTTCGAAAACTGTGGTCAACTTAGCCACTCTGTATAATGTTAAAGCGCAATAATTATAGTAAATTATTTGTATATTTGTATACAGAATTTATCCGAGAGTGACCATGCGAAATTTCCAAGCTCACACTCAAAAAACACATTTTAGTTTTTTTGCCTATCGTTTTCGATTTCCGCCCTTTGTGCGTTAGCTACAGATTTAAATAGAATTTCTTAGAACATTGTGATCCTCGGCTTTTGTTTGACCTCTGTCTTTTAAGCCAAATTCAGAGTAGGTGATATTCCGGATTTGGGCAAAACTTCATCTTTTTCCTCAGTGGACCCAATCATTGTTTAATGCTAGAACTGTCAAGAAATCATAAAGAAATATAATCAAAACCTTCCTTTCGTCCAAAATAAGGTAGAATTACGCCATTTGCAGTATCCTATTCGGTGGAAAATTATCGGAGTAATCTGTGCAGCAAAATGTATTTGTTATTGCTTACGTCGGAGTTAATGGATTTATCGATCCTTTAGAGAAATTACCAATCGGTTGCCTCTCTAGCGACTACATTTTCCAATCCTGGCGCGAATTTTATATCGAATAAATAGAGTTTTTAGAAGCAATAAGCGGGTCGCCGGCGATGAATTTTTTGATCAAAACTGGAATCGGTGCTTTCACCAGAAGTCCAATTTAAATGCAAATTCAAACCGAAAATAGTCGATCTCCGTCACAGTTGGGTCTCTATACTGCAGATGTAACGATACTGCAGGAGCTTAGCTTCCTTTGGAGATAAGCGATGAGTAGCGCAAGGTTCACATGCTTGAGTTTAGATGAAGAAATTGAAAGAGAAAAAGTCTGCCGCAGCCGGGAATCGAACCCGCCCGGAAAGTGGGAGACCCGGGTTCAATACCCGGCTGCGGCAGACTTTTTCTCTTTCAAGTTCTTCATCTATATTCCTTGGGAGAGCAGTACGTTGTACGACTAGTGTTTACGACTAGGTCAATGACAGACGCGAGGTGTCTGCTAAGAAGTTAACATCCAAGTGCATTTACACAAATTAAAGATTTTGGTAAATTGTAGTTTGTTTACTGAGATAGAAGCTCTTAAATTTAATTTAAATCGAAAGTGAAAACTGTTACAGAAACTGAACAACGAAAGCTCTTCTATGGCGAAAAATTCGTGAAGGAATCTGCATTTACAATTTGCCATCTTTAATTGCCTTCTGCAAGCGCTATTCCTGGAAGATCCGCTAAAAAGAATTTGCTGTCTCAACAAGCGAACTGGTCACTCACGAAATCTGCTTTATATTCAAATATTCGTTCGATAATTGGACATTCGGAAACTTACGGGAAGTCAAAAGTTTTGAGCCTGAGAGTGAAAAATTAACAGGGATAAGATTCTTACTATTTTTTATAGTACATACATTGAAAATGTAATGGTAAGTTTGTGAAATAATTTTAATATATGATTTGAGAATATAGTTAGTTTTCCTCTGAACTTTTCACATCGGCGCAGATATATTTATAGACACTCATCGCAAACACTCCAAGTAATTAATCTTCCCTATCATCAAAATTTTCGAGGCACACTTAATATCTCCAGCGGCAAACATATCAGTAGCGGAGGAGTACACTGGCCTATCGATTCCACTTGGAAGGGCTGCATTGTGAGCATCCATTCATTAATATTATTCCGAAGAATCGAGTCGGTCGCTTATGAATTCATCATTGACTGGCAAATTGTCTACAATCAAATTGTTCAGCATCAAAATAATACAGAGGAAAAGAGTTTAACTCCTTATTAAGCCATAGAAGAATATTTTAATTTAGGGTGATAAACGTGACTGGGAAACAAAACGATCTGCATTTGTTTCAGAAACGCAGATTCCTCTTCTTCGCAGCAATACGCAACGGTTGGTAAGACATCGAAATGTAGGCTTCCTTGGAATACCCTTGGAATACCCCTTGGAATACTCCCTTGGAATACTAGTTTTTAGTAGGAATAAATCCCCCCTTGGGGATGACGGCTCATTTCCACGCTGCTTGACGGAGTGTCTTGTTTTTCAGGATAAACTGGAGAGAGGCGTCCGTAGAAGGAAATCCATAGCATCACGTTTAATCTTTTCGCAAAAAATGCCTCTGATTCTGAGCACTGCCTCACGGCGACCGATTCTCCATGAATGCCCTACGGATTGCTAAGCCATCGAAACAAAGATCAAGGCGAAGTGATTTATAGCGGATTATTCGCCCAAGTCGGAATATGAGTTCGACCAATAATCGAATCCCCGGATAACAAGTATAATACAGTGGTGCCTCGGACTTCGAATTACCCATAAGACACTCTCTTTCGAAAGATATCACCTAAAACTGATTTACGTGATATTGTAAGAAAGTAATTTAAACTTGGATTCAGAGATTTTGAATGGAAAATCCCTTAAAACCTTTGGAATCAGCAGTGTATCAGAAGAAAAGGAAGACGAAATCTTATTTAAAGTTGTACAATGTTGTAAGCTACAAATAAATGGACGTGTGTGAAACTTATTTATTAATAGCAGACAACAATAAAGAAATCCTAAGGATTCATTCACAATAAAAATAAAAAATAAAAACCGAAGATCCTAATCAATAACCCAATTAAGGATCGATAGTGTCTTTGATTAAAAGGGCCTCATTCGTGACCGATATATCATAGCATTCGTACATGCATTATAACAAAGTTCATTCCTTACACTAGTATTCTAGACGAAGAGAATTCTTCCATTTGCTATTTATTCATTTATTTATATTACGTGCGATATAAAGGATATCTTCCATTTATTTTTGGCCGAGTCTTGCTTATAGCTACTTTTAATTTGGAAGTTATGTCAATGCCGATTTATCTATCTACAGATACAGGTCTATCGCACCAATTTCTATCAAAAGTGCAATTCATCGAGTGACTGCGCCACTGCAATGAAAATTCGATATTAGATTACTGGCAAACGGTATGAATGCCTAATGAAACTACAGAAGCGGTTGATCGTGGATCATAATAAATTACAGATTATATTCCGTGCTTAACAGGGTTGTGACTAGTGAGTTAACTGTGATGTCCATCATCAACGCTGCCTAGAAGATCAATGAAATAACGGATGTCGTGTGATTGTTACAACTGAATACCGAAACAAATTTCCTGACAATAACCGACATCAGTAAGTTATACTTTAACAATATCTAAAATGTATACAATTATGTCGGAGTATCTATTGAGGCCGAAGCAAAGGTCGAAGAAGAATTAAAACAGCGATCGAATGCTATGATTTGGTCGCGGACTCAGCTCATTGCCCACTCATTCGAGAAACTTACATTTTGAAAGAGGAAAATGACGTTTGCAATACTTCAGTGCAAACATCAACTGAAATAACCGAGGCAGCGTTGAATGCGGCAATTTTATCGTAATCGGAGGAAACTTTGAGAAACTGATGCCTCGAACTATCATGTAAAAATATTTACGATGACTTACACCAAAGCGTTGTGTCTGTTATCCGTTTTAAAAGCAGCGCGGAGGAGTAAATCGTGTGACAGGATTTCGAAATTGACACATTGGAATCGATTTGAATCGGTCTTTAGATCACTAAATCGGAACAGTATTAAAATAATGCGCGGATTCGGGATATGAAACACTCCACGGAGACAAACACCCGTTACGCACGACGTGAGCTGAGTCAACAGGGAAATGTTTATATTTAAACGAATCGTTGCAATTAAATCGGAGCTCACGAATGCATAAGCGCTCTGAACTTAAACTTGCCTCAATTGAAAGCCTCGTCCTTGTTTGGTGTTCTTGTAATTTATGCGATATGGAAAAGCAATTGACTAAAGCAACATGCGGCAGGTGGCAGCACCGTCGATGAGTGGGTCTTCCGCCCCCATTCATTTAAGAACAGTTTTCGCTTTCAATCGATTCTCTCTTAAGCATCCGCAGTGTCCTTTTTCCTGACGATCATTAAAGCCGTTCCGTGCGGTTCGATCCGCGGCCGCCTTTCGCAAGACGATCTTCACTCGCAGTGTATGTACGCCCATTCTAGCGATTTTCATGGATTGGAGGCGTATTATTCATATAATACGAAAGTTACAGATCTAAATTTAACTCATGTGACACTACTATCGTATGCATATCATTCATCTGAATAATCAAGGATAAACCTTCTTTTTTAAATATCCGCTATGATAAGTTAAAATATGAACGGGATGTCTAGAAATCGACTTCATAAAATTCTATAGCACACTACGCAATACATAAGCTCACACTACCTCAACTCTCATTACAGAATTTTTTTCGTACATCTGCTCATTTTTGCGAAACATTTCCCAAAAAGTTACTCCTTCCTTACTCTGATAAATATCTTGATTTTTCTCGCCTTCCTGATCGTGCCAAAGAGAGATTGTAATTCTAAGTCGGAAATCGGGTTGGATAAGAAATACTCCTGAATGGTCGATACGCAAACGTGCCTACGTTTTGTTTACTGTAATTGTAATCACAAAGGATTCGCAAAAGATGACAATCTTCTTGCCATTCGTTCTAAATGGGAATAAATTTGCCAGCATTCTTACGGAAAACAATAATCTACTTTGTCGAGTTATTAAGAGACGTTTCAGTGGGACGAAACAAAATCTTAATTTCCTTCGATGTTAGATCTCTCTTCCTTAGCATCGATATGTATGCCAAATATCAATTCCTCGAACGATGGCTTTCAGAACAAAATCTCCTTCCTGAGTCAATCAGGGATGTATTTTTTGACGAAAGTCTGAAGTAATTTTTATAAAAAATCCAACGGAAACAGCTATGGGAAACTGCTTATCACCTTTCCTTGCCGACTTATTCATGACTTACATCGAAAGTAATTGCAAAGAAATCTTCGGAACCTCGGCGTTGATAGCCTAGCACTACCACCACCACCACCACCACGCTAACCACTACGCCATCGAGGTCGGCAACAATAAATCAGTGAGCGTCACTCAGATGCTTCAGGACGCAGGATGGGAATCTTTAGAAGATTTAAACAGAGGATAAGTTTCCTTATTTATTGTCGGAGATAGTACGTTCTTAGAATATGTGTCCGATGTAATTCGTCCTGCATGTTACATCTGATACTGTGAGGAAGATCAGTAAATTAGGTGCTAGAACGAATCGATTCAAGAAGTCATTATTTCCGTAAGTGATACAGGAAAATGATCGACTAGGGAAAAAGAGTGATGGTGCATGCACCCCCTGCCACACGGCGAAAGGCGCCTTGCAGGGTACTTAGATAGAGACCAACGATTGCAAAAGACAACACAAAGAGCGAATATATTTTCCACAACGAAGACACCACCAAACAGGAGAAAAATAAACCCTAATCTCCTACCCTAACCCCTAATTTAAAAAAGCCGTAATCTTCTGTAAAAATAGCTGAATCTGTACCCAAAGCAAACTTTCACAATGTAAGAATAACTGATTATTGAAACATAAGGCAATATTAAGTAGAACTTATTCTGTCACATAAATAAACCTTTAAAAGCGTTTTCCTCGAAACACCATTTTGGAGCTGTTTGACATGGTTTATAAAGAACCAAAAAAGTCAAGTTAAAGATGTGAAATTTGCTTGAAAAATGCAAAATTTCTATTTAATTTTGCATTTTGNAAAGAAAATCTATTATTAAAGATTATCCGTACAGTCTCCGTGGGATAAACTTATTAACAGTAGAGTCAGTGAAATATCTTGGAGTAACTCTCACGAATAACTTAACATGGAGTACTCACATTCATAATATATGCGGAAAAGCACTTAAAAACTCAGCTTCGTAAAGAGAATATTCGGTCGGAGCGATAAAAAAGTTTGGGAGTGATGTTATCTTGCGTTAGACCTTATCTTGAGTATGCGTGTAGTATATGGGACCCTGCCGATAAGTGTTGTATTAAAGAATTAGAGTAGTATTGTTAAAAGTGCTTCGACAGCTATCGTCATTTCGCACGTAGGCCCCCACCGGGAATCGAACCCGGGACCGCTTTCATTGAAGTCGAAGGCGTTGCCCACTTGGCTATCCGGGAGCCCTAAAGAATTAGAAAATGTGCAGCGAAAGGCGATACGTTTTGTGAAGAATTGCTACTATAAATCAGTGAGCGTCACTCAGATGCTCCAGGACGCAAAATGGGAATCTTTGGAAGTTAGAAGATTTCAACGAAGGACCAATTTACTGGATAATTTGAGAGAAAGCACGTTCAGAGATGATGTAGCGGATATAATGCGTTCACCATGCTACATAGGCCGTTCCGATAATGCGAGAAAGATCAGAGAAATATATGCCAGAACCAATAGATTGAAGAACTCATTTTTTCCGCGAACGCTACGCGAAAATAATCGATTAAGGAAATAGAGTCATGGTGCATTCACTCCCTGCCACACGCCGAAAGGCAGCTTGCAGGGTACAAACATAGACATAGACAAACTAACTTTCTAATGTTACTAACTTGCCTGATGCTAGATAAATATGTTATGTGAGGCACTTACTGTTTGTTCTCCTAGGCGGTTACTGTATGTATCATTCGCAGTGAGTGTTTTAAGTGACTGCTCACCCACATTTCCTTGATTATTCTCTTATTTTCTGCTTTTATCGCTGCATTTTTGAGATATATTTGTAATTGTATTTGTGAATTTACCCATATTACGACATGGTGCATCTTGGTAACGCTTACTTATATACAGTTGCAGATTTTGGAAGAAATTATCCTATCCTACGCGTAGATAATTTATTAATTAATCGAAAATATAGAACTAGGTAGAAAAGAGCTCGGCAGAAAGTTTGACTTCCGGAATGTATATTTCTGCGTGAGACTGGACCCTTCCCTGGAATCTGACTTCTTCTTCAAGGTAAGAAGTAAATAAAACCCACAATTTTAATACATATTAAAACCAGCGTACTACACTGGAATCAAGGAGCAAGGTTTAAAAACAGTTTATAATTTTTAATGTTAATAAAATGGTAACGAACTCGGAGTTTCAGTTTATCAGATGACCGTATTTCACAGGAGAATATCGGCGTTTGTCCCGAAAATTAAAGATTCAGACCCGCCAAATTGAGGTCCAATAAATCATGAGCTTTGAACCGCTCTCCTGAAGTTTGGAAACATCGCTGGAAAAGTTCTTTTTAAAAATGTGGGGCGGCCTTCCGTCAATAGGACGCCTTAATATTTCATAGAAGTAGAGAAAAGAAGCAACGAAAGATAACGAGATTCACACGAGCGATGAATACTTGAGCGGCCACGTGCTCTGTCATGGCGCTGTTAATGGGGAATAGCGATGCATCGCTGACTGTCATTCTGCGGTCTATGTCTCTAAAGCCTCACCCCCTCCATCATTAGCTCTCAAAAGCTTTGGAGAGGGAATGAGGCAAGATGAGGAGTGACCCCCTGCCACACGCCGAAAGGCGGCTTGCAGGGTACTAATGTAGATGTAGGCGATTTTCCATAGTTATCTTTACAGAGGCAGAATGCTCTAGGCGGTTAAATCCACATAAGGGTTCTTCACCATTGGCATTAAATGAGCGGTTTTAGACCTCAGTTGATTTCATATTATCATAGCCAAGAACTAGCCATGAAGACTGAGACAAAAGCAAAGGATTATACATTTCTGTCTATGCTTTACTCAAAAGGGACGCACCAAGTTTGTGGGTCACGGATTCCATGGAGACATTCAGGGTATGTTCCTTCCTCTAAAATAACAGACACGTCCGACCGTTCAACTCAACAGGCCTTTGTTTATGCAAAATCAGCATTTGCAAATCCAACTTACGCAACCAGGCCAACACACGGCCAATACCATAAATTAGCGGAATTTTCCATGCAAAAAGAATTTTCTCCCATTTATTTGACAAATATATATACTTTTTCACCATTAAATTTTATAGTCTGTCATTTCAGTCATTATTTACTTTTCCATTAACATTTATTCTGGTATATATTAGGTCGGAACTCCAATGGTATCAATTATGCACGACGGTTCTTAGCCATGCGCTCGGTAGAAATTCTGTCTAAACCACAACAGTCGTTGAGTTGACTTATGTCATACCAACCAGTATGGTAAATACATACCAGGGTACCAACGGGAAGTCACTATGAAAGATGAAATATCGATCCTAGCTACTAGATTGTTCCTAGAGGGTCGCAATTCCCGATTTTTCTTTGTAAGAATGCATTGTGCAGGTGGTCAGAGATTTATTTCTTTCGAGGATGTTAGAGGACTGAGAATCGAGATATTTTCAGCTTGATTCAGATTGATTCACTTGCTTCCATAACGTATTTGTGTATAGGGTCTGAGAGAGAGAGAAAAAAAACAAGCTTTGCAAATATTTAATTAAATAATAATATCTCTATCGTGAGAATGAGAGATAGTAGTGCATAATATTCAAGGGTTAAGGAAGTGATGAAAGAATATAGTTTAGTAAAGAGGTAAGAAACCTGCAGCATTTATGTCGCATACCGGCCTTTCCTCTCGTTCTGAAACAAATACCAATGTTTAAAAGACTTTGTTTCCTTGATACTATATGTATCTTACAAACTCTCTCGTCAAGCATGACGGAGGTTAATTTAACTTACGTTAAAACTATATCTGTTGTTGTGTACTCCTCCAGAGCAAGAAGGTGTCAATTGTACGTCTATAATACCTTAATATACTTGTGACTGGTAGATGGGTTGATTGATACAGGATACATTTCAAATGCATTTGCTCATAATTAAACGTACTAAGGAATATTTTGTCAACTATAACAATTAGGTAAATTAACATCATGAAACTTTTGTAATTTTCATTTTTTAGCCATAAATTAGTCTTTAAAATGCTATCATCTTCTCCTTTTAAACTCCAAGCGTATTCAAATATGATAGAAAATTTAGCTTGCCATCAATAATCGGGTTTGGTAAGCACCCTAATTTAACGTAATTTCGAAAAATTACAAACTCGTTAAACGATATGCAGAATTACAAAAACTCACAGTTCGGTTGCGTTAAAATTTTGTTCGTCTCTCAAAAAAGTTCCCTTTTCTCGTCATCTATTTCTTCGTAACCTTGATCATGGTTTAGAAACCTATGATCGTCCTTAGGAAAATTGGTTTGATTAAGAAATATTCCTAAATGATTGTATTTTTGTCGCGAAAAAACACGGAGAATTTCTGCCTTCACAGGTACCATAGTGGTACCAGTGATATGGCCCTACTGTGCATCTTCCCATCAGTCAATTACCTACTCCACATTCACTTCTTCAACCTCAAGCTCACTAGTCCATACAAGATTAACATATGATGTTCATGATATCTTTGTGATTTTCAGGGATGAGCTAAAATAGTCCTGCAGGAAAAATATTCCATTCCCTTAACAGCAGGATTTTAAAATGAGAATTTATATATTTTAGTTCATTGCTTCATTAATTTGATCTCTGTAGTCCCTCCGACTCAAAAATTCTGCTCTTTTAACTTTTGTTGACAATTCTATTACTATTATTATTATGACATCTACTATTATTATCATGATATACCATTTTAATGTTAGTGATTTTGGAATGGAAATCTCTCCACTTAAAAAAAACTACCGGAGGCTTGATATTTTGTAATAGATTTATTTGTAATATTTATCACCTTTACCACAATATTTCAGTGAACCTGATAATGTCACACATCACAGAAACCAGTCGAGTTAATATAACTTAGAAATTTACTTCATAATATAATGAAGGATTCTAACAAGTCTCACCTGAGATAGTATCTCTTTGATTTCATTTCTGTTCAGTCTTTCTATATGTTAAAAATAAAGTAACTCACCTCTTTCATATTGCTCACCAAGGGTATACTTTGGTTTCTCATACCCATGGCAAATCCATTTCATTGTCGCTTTTCATTGTGACCATTTTGGTAATTGGTACAACTGTAGTATTTGATCTCATTTTATGATCATTTTCATATTTGACAAGTTCAAAATGCACTGGTCAATCTAACCTCCTTAGTTCTACACCTTTGTGGCTACAGCACCCATGGCAATTGCCGAAATACCAAAGGAGTTGGTATATCTCATCTGGTTACACAGCCTTTGTTATATTTATCATTGCAGACTCTATCTCTCTAGTTTTCTAATATCCATCTATTCTAACAGCATTCAGCCTACTCTAGTAGTAAAATCAGCAGCATTGGTAAATGTGCTTTGACAGTTTAGGTCATTTCACATGTTGGCTACCACTGGTAATCGAACCCAGGATAGCTTTCAGTGAAATCAAACAAGTTGCCCACTTGGATATCCGGGAGTCCCTCCAGGCTACTCATATGCTATTCCTTTTCCATACAGTCTATATTGCTATGGAATAAATTATATGGAAGAACATTTTTATACAAATTATCAACAATAAAAATTTTTCTTGCTTAATCTCCTAATATGAGATTGGTAAACAGTTTGCATTTTTCCATTGTTTCTGCTGACTACTTCATTATATTTGATTTGAAGTTTTACATGGCACATTTTTCAACGTCCCAGGTTTAATTAAAGATTATTTGTTATCGAAATTTCAATCTAAATTTCCTTTTTCAGTTAAAAAAACTTCCTTCATTGATACATGTAAAGGTAAAAAAATGTGAACAAATTAGTCAACGAACAGTTAATTTGGTTTATTCCACTCCTAATATTCTACTCTATCTTACAGTGTTTTTACTTTATGTGGTAAATTATTTCAAAAATATGTAACCAATTTCCACATATAAATTTTAATAAATACCTTATATATTTTTG